>CAUJNA010000236.1:117500-165000 GCA_963377175.1 Effrenium voratum | reverse complement strand
TCGGAAGAAGTTCGATCGCGATCAAACCCAACAGACCCTCGAATGTAGCGTTCGTGATATTCTCCAGGCCTGGGCCAGAATTGGATCTTGGAGGGCTTTGCGACTGCAAGGATTGCAATATCATTCTTGCTTGGCATGGCAGTTTACAATGTAGGGCTGCTATGTCAGTATGAAAGCATCTGTTCCAAATGTAGAAGGGTAGGTTTCGACGGAACACGGCGTCCAGAATTGGGATGCTGCAAACTGATGTTTGTGAGTTTTGGACGATCGTGACTTTCAACGGATCATTTTTTTCTACCCCGGGCAGAAAGACAACAGGCCGCGCGGAATCTGACGGAGAGCTCCTTGTTTTTGCAGTTCTCAGATGTCAGGTTTCTTGCAAAGTGGTCAGCAGAAAATAGTCCTAGGCAGTGTGGGATTTGTGGCAAATGATAAAGCTATAAGACACTGGCTGGCTTGGGATGATCTTGAACGAGGAGCGACCTCCAATCTGACTTTTGGACATGACGCCACATGTAACTACGCCCACTAAGAGGTCCCTGAATTTCTATACCCAGCGTGCCATTCCACAACCAGACAAGCTTGCCCCCGCCCCTTCCCCAATCCTCTCGACAGACCATTTTGATCTTTCAAATTGAATACCCCTGAAAGAACAAATGGGCTGGATCGTCCTTTTGCTGTAAAGTACCTGAAGGGCTATTACGCAGGTGGCAGTGTTGCACTGTGGCTATCAGTATTTGCCATAGGAAATCTTGGGGGTCCTCCACTCAGGGTCTCATCTTCCTTTTGTGGTTGTTTGAAACATTAACTTGTGCCTTCTGGTTGCGTGATGTGTTTGGGCAAAATATCGGGAGCTCCTTTCCTTTTAGATTTGCCAATTGTGATCCCTAGATCCTTGCAGTGCATTGGCACGGAATAAGAGCCCAGGGTCCTGGACTGACCTGGAAAGGGTCACCGGGCGGCAAGAGCCAAGGGTCCTGGACTGATGTGCTGCATCTAGCGAACGGCGGAACTTGTAAGAAATCCTGATATCAACCGCAAGAACAGTTCGAACGCGATCAACCCTGCCTGGGCCAGAATGAAATCCTGGAGGGCTTTGCGACTGCAAGGATTGCAATATCATGTTTGCTTGGGATGGTTTACAATGTAAAATTGCTAGGTCAGAATGAAAGCATCTGTTCCAAATGTAGAAGGGTAGGTTTCGACGGAACACGGAGTCCAGAATTGGGATGCTGCAAACTGATGTTTGTGAGTTTTGGACGATCGTGACTTTCAACGGATCATGTTTTTCTACCCCGGGCAGAAAGACAACAGGCCGCGCGGAATCTGACGGAGAGCTCCTTGTTTTTGCAGTTCTCAGATGTCAGGTTTCTTGCAAAGTGGTCAGCAGAAAATAGTCTTAGGCAGTGTGGGATTTGTGGCAACTGCTAAAGCTATAAGACACTGGCTGGCTTGCGCTGATCTTAAAAGAGGAGCGACCTCCAATCTGACTTTTGGACATGACGCCACATGTAATTATGCCCACTAAGAGGTGACAAGCTTGCCCCCGCCCCTTCCGGAATCCTCTCGACAGAACCATTGTGATCTTTCAATTTGAATACCCCTGAAAGAACAAATGGGCTGGAT
Organism: Effrenium voratum; assembly: GCA_963377175.1. Classification (NCBI taxonomy): domain Eukaryota; class Dinophyceae; order Suessiales; family Symbiodiniaceae; genus Effrenium; species Effrenium voratum. Next base: position 163,374 of record CAUJNA010000236.1, on the reverse strand, counting down.
CGTCCTTTTGCTGTAAAGTACCCGAAGGGCTATTTCGCAGGTGGCAGTGTTGCGCGGTGGCTGTCAGTATTTGCCATAGGAAATGGGATCGGTTCGACCGATCCATGATGAACGTTTTTGTCTTGGGGGCCCTCCACTCAACTCAGGGTCTCATCTTCCTTTTGTGGTTGTTTGAAGCATTAACTTCCGCCTTCTGGTTGCGTGATGTGTTTGGGCAAATATCGGGAGCCCCTTTCCTTGTAGATTTGCCAATGATGATTCCCTAGATCCTTGCAGTGCATTGCTGGCACGGAATAAGAGCCCACGGTCCTGGACTGACCTGGAAAGGGTCACCACGGGACCCGTCAATTCCCTGTGTGTCCGCGCGGAATTTGACGGAGAGCTCCTTGTTTTTGCAGTTCTCAGATGTCAGGTTTCTTGCAAAGTGGTCAGCAGAAAATAATCTTAGGCAGTGTGGACTTTGTGGCAATTGACAAAGATAAGACACTGGCTGGCTTGGGATGATCTTGAACGAGGAGCACCCTCCAATCTGATTTTTGGACATGACACCACGTGTAACTTTGCCCACCAAGTGGTCCCTGAATTTCTATACCCAGCGTGCCACTACAACCAGACAAGCTTGCCTGGAGAGATTGCCGCGAATCCTCTGGACAGAGCCAGTTTGATTCAATTTGAGTACCCCTGAAAGAACAAGTGGGCTGGATCGTCCTTTGCTTTAAAGTATGCGGAGGGCTATTACGGAGGTGGCAGTGTTGCACTGTGGCTATCAGTATTTGCAATAGGAAATCTTGGGGGTCCTCCACTCAGGGTCTCATCTTCCTTTTGTGGTTGTTTGAAACATTAACTTGTGCCTTCTGGTTGCGTGATGTGTTTGGGCAAATATCGGGAGCTCCTTTCCTTTTAGATTTGCCAATTATGATCCCTAGATCCTTGCAGTGCATTGGCACGGAATAAGAGCCCAGGGTCCTGGACTGACCTGGAAAGGGTCACCGGGCGGCAAGAGCCAAGGGTCCTGGACTGATGTGCTGCATCTAGCGAACGGCGGAACTTGTAAGAAATCCTGATATCAACCGCAAGAACGGTTCGAACGCGATCAACCCTGCCTGGGCCAGAATGAAATCCTGGAGGGCTTTGCGACTGCAAGGATTGCAATATCATGTTTGCTTGGGATGGTTTACAATGTAGGATTGCTATGTCAGAATGAAAGCATCTGTTCCAAATGTAGAAGGGTAGGTTTCGATGGAACACGGAGTCCAGAATTGGGATGCTGCAAACTGATGTTTGTGAGTTTTGGACGATCGTGACTTTCAACGGATCATGTTTTTCTACCCCGGGCAGAAAGACAACAGGCCGCGCGGAATCTGACGGAGAGCTCCTTGTTTTTGCAGTTCCCAGATGTCAGGTTTCTTGCAAAGTGGTCAGCAGAAAATAGTCTTAGGCAGTGTGGGATTTGTGGCAAATGATAAAGACAAGACACTGGCTGGCTTGGGATGATCTTAAAAGAGGAGCGACCTCCAATCTGATTTTTGGACATGACGCCACATGTAACTATGCCAACTAAGAGGTCCCTGAATTTCTGTACCCAGCGTGCCATTCCACAACCAGACAAGCTTGCCCCCGCCCCTTCCGGAATCCTCTCGACAGAACCATTTTGATCTTTCAATTTGAATACCCCTGAAAGAACAAATGGGCTGGATCGTCCTTTTGCTGTAAAGTTCCCGAAGGGCTATTTTGCAGGTGGCAGTGGTGCGCGGACATTGGATCGGTTCGACCGATCCATGATGAACGTTTTTGTCTTGGGGGCCCTCCACTCAACTCAGGGTCTCATCTTCCTTTTGTGGTTGTTTGAAACATTAACTTCCGCCTTCTGGTTGCGTGATGTGTTTGGGGAAAATATCGGGAGCTCCTTTCCTTTTAGATTTGCCAATTATGATTCCCTAGAGGCCCTAGATCCTTGCAGTGCATTGCTGGCACGGAATAATAAGAGCCCACGGTCCTGGACTGACCTGGAAAGGGTCACCACGGGACCCGTCAGTTCCCTTTGTGTGCTGCATCTAGCGAACAGCTCATCAGTGACAGCGTCCAAAACTCCTGGATCCCAGTCTGGTTTGTTAAAGGCACGCCCGTATCCTAGTGCATAGAACCGGAGCTCTCAGAACTCGTAAGATATCCTGATATCATCCGCAAGATTGGTTCGAACGCAGTGCGAACGCGATCAAACCCAACAGACCCTCGAATGTAGCGTTTGTGACACTCTCCAGGCCTGGGCCAGAATGGGATCTTGGAGGGCTTTGCGACTGCAAGGATTGCAGTATCATTCTTGCTTGTGATGGTTTACAATGCCGGGCTGCTATGTCAGTATGAAAGCATCTGTTCCAAATGTAGAAGGGTAGGTTTCGACGGAACACGGAGTCCAGAATTGGGATGCTGCAATCTGATGTTTGTGAGTTTTTGGACGATCATGACTTGTCATGACTTTCAACAGATGTTTTTCGACCCCAGGCACAAAGACAACAGTCCGCGCGCAATTTAACGGAGAGCTCCTTGTTTTTGCAGTTCTCAGATGTCAGATTTCTTGCAAAGTGGTCAGCAGAAAATAGTCTTAGGCAGTGTGGACTTTGTGGCAATTGACAAAGATAAGACACTGGCTGGCTTGGGATGATCTTGAACGAGGAGCACCCTCCAATCTGATTTTTGGACATGACACCACGTGTAACTTTGCCCACCAAGAGGTCCCTGAATTTCTATACCCAGCGTGCCACTACAACCAGACAAGCTTGCCCGGAGAGATTGCCGCGAATCCTCTGGACAGAGCCAGTTTGATTCAATTTGAGTACCCCTGAAAGAACAAGTGGGCTGGATCGTCCTTTTGCTGTAAAATACCCGAAGGGCAGTGTTGCTCTGTGGCTGTCAGTATTAGCCATAGGAAATTGGATCGGTTTTAGGGGAGTTACGACCCATCCATGATGAAAGTTGTTTTTTTTGGGGGCCTCCACTCAGGGTCTCATCTTCCTTTTGTGGAATTTGAAACATTAACTTCCGCCTTCTGGTTGCGTGATGTGTTTGGGCAAAATATCGGGAGCCCCTTTCCTTTTAGATTTGCCAATTATGATTCCCTAGAGGCCCTAGATCCTTGCAGTGCATTGCTGGCACGGAATAATAAGAGCCCACGGTCCTGGACTGACCTGGAAAGGGTCACCACGGGACCCGTCAGTTCCCTTTGTGTGCTGCATCTAGCGAACAGCTCATCAGTGACAGCGTCCAAAACTCCTGGATCCCAGTCTGGTTTGTTAAAGGCACGCCCGTATCCTAGTGCATAGAACCGGAGCTCTCAGAACTCGTAAGATATCCTGATATCATCCGCAAGATTGGTTCGGACGCAGTGCGAACGGATCAAACCCAACAGACCCTCGAATGTAGCGTTTGTGACACTCTCCAGGCCTGGGCCAGAATGGGATCTTGGAGGGCTTTGCGACTGCAAGGATTGCAGTATCATTCTTGCTTGTGATGGTTTACAATGTAGGATTGCTATGTCAGTATGAAAGCATCTGTTCCAAATGTAGAAGGGTAGGTTTCGACGGAACACGGAGTCCAGAGTTGGGATGCTGCAAACTGATGTTTGTGAGTTTTTGGACGATCGTGACTTTCAACAGATCATGTTTTTCGACCCCGGGCACAAAGACAACAGTCCGCGCGGAATTTGACGGAGAGCTCCTTGTTTTTGCAGTTCTCAGATGTCAGGTTTCTTGCAAAGTGGTCAGCAGAAAATAGTCTTAGGCAGTGTGGACTTTGTGGCAATTGACAAAGATAAGACACTGGCTGGCTTGGGATGATCTTGAACGAGGAGCACCCTCCAATCTGATTTTTGGACATGACACCACGTGTAACTTTGCCCACCAAGAGGTCCCTGAATTTCTATACCCAGCGTGCCACTACACCAGACAAGCTTGCCCGGAGAGATTGCCGCGAATCCTCTGGACAGAGCCAGTTTGATTCAATTTGAGTACCCCTGAAAGAACAAGTGGGCTGGATCGTCCTTTTGCTGTAAAGTACCTGAAGGGCTATTACGCAGGTGGCAGTGTTGCACTGTGGCTATCAGTATTTGCAATAGGAAATCTTGGGGGTCCTCCACTCAGGGTCTCATCTTCCTTTTGTGGTTGTTTGAAACATTATCGTGTGCCATCTGGTTGCGTGATGTGTTTGGGCAAAATATCGGGAGCTCCTTTCCTTTTAGATTTGCCAATTGTGATCCCTAGATCCTTGCAGTGCATTGGCACGGAATAAGAGCCCACGGTCCTGGACTGACCTGGAAAGGGTCACCGGGCGGCAAGAGCCAAGGGTCCTGGACTGATGTGCTGCATCTAGCGAACGGCGGAACTTGTAAGATATCCTGATATCAACCGCAAGAACAGTTCGAACGCGATCAACCCTGCCTGGGCCAGAATGAAATCCTGGAGGGCTTTGCGACTGCAAGGATTGCAATATCATGTTTGCTTGGGATGGTTTACAATGTAGGATTGCTATGTCAGAATGAAAGCATCTGTTCCAAATGTAGAAGGGTAGGTTTTGACGGAACACGCAGTCCAGAATTGGGATGCTGCAAACTGATGTTTGTGAGTTTTGGACGATCGTGACTTTCAACGGATCATGTTTTTCTACCCCGGGCAGAAAGACAACCGGCCGCGCGGAATCTGACGGAGAGCTCCTTGTTTTTGCAGTTCCCAGATGTCAGGTTTCTTGCAAAGTGGTCAGCAGAAAATAGTCTTAGGCAGTGTGGGATTTGTGGCAAATGATAAAGACAAGACACTGGCTGGCTTGGGATGATGTTAAAAGAGGAGCGACCTCCAATCTGATTTTTGGACATGATGCCACATGTAACTATGCCAACTAAGAGGTCCCTGAATTTCTATACCCAGCAAGCTTGCTGGTTTAACGGCTCCCGAGCCTCCCCGTTCTCCATGGCCGCAGGTTTGTAGGTTTCGCATTTTCCAGAAGATAGCTTTCGAGACGGATGTTCATACGTGGGGCATTTCTTCGGTGGATTGTAAATTGTGGAAATGATCAACGGTGGCATGTACCAAAAAGAACACCCGCCGGTGACAGGCTGGTTGAAGAGACGTTCAGCATGTAGCAGGCATTGCTTTAAGTCTTTGGGGTTTTGAGAATCAACTATTTGAGTAGGGACGAGTCTGATGCGGCTTTGAACTCGTGTGTCAAGCTTTGCAATGCAGCATGGCCACGCTGTCGCCGCTGCCCCACAGAAAGCGCCCCAGCAAGCGGGGGTGTTGTGCTTTGGTGAGCACGTACGCTATTTGTCACGCACCACCGGCCAATGGATACCTGCTGTCATACAAGGGCATGTCATGGTACCACAGCCAGGTGGTGGGTCGGAGCTTCACTACAACTTGGACGTGCAAGAGGCTGCCCACCCAAGCCGTGTGATGCCAGCTGATTCAGCATCTGCAGTGCACGTAGCCACTGCATCTTCACCGAATGCCCCTCCTGCTACAGCGACCAACGCAGCGCCTGCCATACCAAATGCAAGCTTACAGCATTCAGCTGTGCTGGCTTTGCAACAAACGATGCTGCCCGATACAGCCCAGCAATCCACAACCCAACAGCCAGCTGGGGTGTTGTGCTTTGGCGAGCATGTACGCTACTTGTCACGCACCACCGGCCAATGGATACCTGCTGTCATACAAGGGCATGTTATGGTACCACAGCCAGGGGGTGGGTCGGAGCTTCACTACAACTTGGACGTGCAAGAGGCTGCCCACCCAAGCCGTGTGATGCCAGCTGATTCAGCATCTGCAGTGCACGTAGCCACTGCATCTTCACCGAATGCCCCTCCTGCTACAGCGACCAACGCAGCGCCTGCCATACCAAATGCAAGCTTACAGCATTCAGCTGTGCTGGCTTTGCAACAAACGATGCTGCCCGATACAGCCCAGCAATCCACAACCCAACAGCCAGCTGGGGTGTTGTGCTTTGGCGAGCATGTACGCTACTTGTCACGCACCACCGGCCAATGGATACCTGCTGTCATACAAGGGCATGTTATGGTACCACAGCCAGGGGGTGGGTCGGAGCTTCACTACAACTTGGATGTGCAAGAGGCTGCCCACCCAAGCCGTGTAATGCTAGCTGATTCAACACCTGTAGCGCACACAGCCACTGCATCTCCAACAACGGCTTCAGAAATAGTTTGTGCTACGTTTACAGCAGCAGCGTCTCCTTCCACAGCAGTCGCCCATGCATCCACAACGGACTGTGCACCTTCAACAGTGGCTTATGCTTCCAAAGCAGTGGCTCCTGCATCCACAGATGACTTGGCGCTTCCTCATCAAGATGTTTGCTGTGCGACTCAGGAGAACGGGACGAAGAATATGAAACCGGGAATCTCCTGCCCTTCCCAAAGAGAGGAGGCGGAAGCAGTTGGCGAACCACTCCCCACGCTGGGTATGTCATGTGAGCGGACATCGGAATTGTACTGCCCTGCTCCCAGGCAGCTAAGAGACAGCGCTTTGCCTCGACCTGAGCGTTTGTCCGAGCTGTTCATGCCAGCCCCCAGGCACTTGGAAGTCCAACAATTGCCTCCCAAAAAGTGGCGGGAGCCCCATTTTGGGCTGGAAGAGGAGGAGAGCTTTGGGTGGCTTGCGTTGGATTCCGTGGATGTGATGCCAAAAGCGACGCCTGCTCGATCCTTGTCGGTGGTTTCACCTGGAAACTACTGGAGAGTTGGGAAAGGCACCACAGGAAGACATTTCGAAGGGTTCACAAGGGTAATTAAAATTGTCGGAAGAAGCAACCTACTCCTTGAAAGTCTGGATTGATGGGAGTCAATACCACATGTCTGGCCCCATGAGGACAATCCAAATTGCGCAAGCGTGGTGTTAAGATCTCACACCATTCTCTTGGTGGGAGTCCTTTTATTTTCCTGCGTTATTTCAGAGATACTAATTGCCCAAAAGCACCATCTTCGGGCATTTGACACATCTCGACTAACCTAGGTATCCCTGCCTGTGTAAGCGAGTCAGTTAAATCCCGCTCAACGTCAGTCTGCTTTTTGTGGGATACATCAAGGGAACCGAGTCAGCTACTTGTAGCCAGCTTGGGCACCTTTGAGGTTCAATATGGACCGTTGGATCACAGCGGTTTTTGGTGCAGGCAAAGTAGAGAAGAGACTATGCAGATTCGTTGCCGGCTGCGTAGGTGGTGGTAGCATCTGGGCTGCGGCAACTAGACGCTAGCTATAACCCAGCATGGCTGGATGTGGAGGAGCCATTGCCGGCTGGGTTGGGATGTTAGAAGGGGCAAACGAACATGGAAGCCAAACACCTTGCGGCGACTCATTTGGGCCAATCTCCAATGCTGCCACGGAACTGGACATTTCACGGCTAGGCAATTGTGGCACTTTATTTAGGATTCCACTTGAATTTCCCGACCTCGGATGGTCCAACTCCAAGTTGGCCGCGGATTTAGCGACATGTTGTATGAACGCAGTGAAGCTGTTAAACATGCACAGACTCAAAAGGTGTTTCTTTTATCCCTTTCAGAAGCTAGCGGAGGAGACAGTGCAAGTAGCACGCAGTGGAACGGAAGTGGATGGGATTCAATCAAGTTCAGTTTTGACCCAGGGATATTGTTTACCACGCTTACTTATCTCCTGCTCTGACTCCCGTACAAAAACTTCGCGGAATTACACCGACAATGATGCACTTTTAGAGGTTCTTGCTTTTGGAGGACTCGAAAGGTTTCGCGCTCCATAGTAGATGGCACAACCTCTCCATTTAGGTCTGATCACCTTTGTTTGCACCGGGATTTTGTTTTCGCCTCGTTTTCTCGTCAGGGTTTTCTCATAGGATCTTAGGGGACTAGTTCCATCTACTTCGACCCTGGGGAATCTCGCAGGAGCAAGACATTGGCCAGCTGGAATGGCTACACTCGCAGCCGGGGCCCCCTGGACTCGAGTCGGACAGGAAATGCTTTTCAAGCCTCTCTGGTGCAATGTGCCGGTATTCATGGGGGCTGGGGGGGGGGGAGGGAGGGGAGGGGGAGGGACCCTAAAAAGGCCCTAAATACGGCCTTATTGAGGGCATAATAAGGGCTCATTTGGGCTCCCTCCCCCCCAGCTCCCACGAGGTATTGCCTAGAAATACTCCCGATTCGGACCAAACACAGTTTTGGGCACATCGAAAGGGTCGGTTGGAGGGTTCGCAGTTTTGAGCTGCGGCCTATTGCTCGGATGTGGAGCCGCCTCACTAGCTCTTTGGCGTTCCTGATTTGTGGCCTCCGGAACATTGGCAACTCCATCTTTGCTCCCATCATTTTGTGCCATGCTCACAGTGCTCACAGAGGTGCAAAGGAATGGAAAGATGTCCGGGATTCCTACCCTTCGGGTCATGCAGACAAGTCCCCTGCGAGTTTCATCAGCTCCATGGCTTCCTCATGGCCATTATTCAGTTGATGGGGTCAACCCGGGACCCACACGAACAAAAAGGTAAAGCCGGATGAAAGCCGTTCTGAGCATGTTGAGAGGTGTGTGTGTGTAAAGCCAATGGAAGACAAGATGGAGCGGCCTGCTTGGTGTTCGCAACGAGCAGCTTTGACTATGCACCCCAAGCACAATAGGGTTTTCTCTCAAAATAGGGGACCCTCCAAATTGGCGGTTTTCCCTTTTGTTCTCCTTGGCCTCAACAAAAACACCCAGATCTTCTTTGGTTTTTTTGTTTGCCCCAAGGAGAACTGGGTTTTGATCCAAGGACTGGGTGGGCCGCTGCCGCCACAGGACTCTATGCACGCTGCCCAGGGGTCTTGGGCTGGCGCCACTGAAACAGTCCTGGTTTGCTTCCGTTGCTTGTGATGTTTCAGTGACTGGCGGTTCATTGGATGGATGTCTGATGTTTTGGACTGGCAAATTCTGGTGCCAGGAGATCAATGGTTGGATATGCTCACAAGTGGCACCTTAAGCAACATGAGCAGTTTGAGATGTGAGCCCCACGCCCGTTTTTTCCCTGTGGCTGCGTTGGTTCAGAACTATCTGAAGCTGGCACCCTTAGAGCTACACCTTCTGTCCGCTGACCACTGGGCAACAGACAAACAGAAGCGGTGAGCTTGGGGCCACTGACACTTCCCCCTCAGCGATTCGGCGCTTCGCCTTGACCTGGATGCTTTGTGTTTTTGTTTGGTATGAATCATGAGCAGGTAGCACCAAGCACCAGCTACAGTAGTATCTGTCACTTTGTACCGATGTGAAGCGACTTCCAGAAAATAATTAGGCGTACGAGCTTGGTTGTTATTTGCAAGTGTCCACAAGCGCCAAGCGGTTATTTGGGTATGATTCTCTTCCTGATTTGGGTTCCCGTTCTGGTTTCGCCCAGAACTCCAATGCAGGTGGCTGCAAGAACATGGCACACAAACGGTGAATGTGGGTGGTTGGTTGAAAGGGTTAGGGGCCCTGGATGTCTATTCTCGTAGTTCAACAAGGATTACCAAATACACGGGACATCGTGCCATCTTCGTCACAGCCCAAAGATGCCAGGCCTTCGACATGTTCCGCTTCTTCGGGCTTGTCAAGCCGAGCTCCACCGAGGTGCGGTGGGAATCGCCGTAACGAAGTCAAACGGAAAAAAAATGCCGCTAACTCTGCCGGGGGCTCGCGTATTCAGTATTGAAGGAAGGGCTTCCTGGCTACATCCTGGCTAAAACCTCTTCCAAGCTTTGTGCTCGGCGACCGGGAATCTACCAATCCAGCATAAATTATTCCGCCGATGTCCACTTTGTTGTGAAGTGGCAACAACAAGTAGAGTTGACAACCGCATCTTGAGTTTTTAGAAAGCTGTCAAGTATTTTGCGTGGCTGCAGGCTGCAAGGCTTCCTTTCGCTTTCGATTAGGGCGTCGGCCTTTAATGCGCAGCCCGCACCCCTGAACCCCCGCACTGCGGCAACACCGATTGGCTTCCACAAATCACTCGACTGAGCTGCAAGAATGCAAGAAAGAAGCAGCGCCCAAAACCTCCTCGGCAAGGCAAAGCTGGTTTTCGAGGGATATGGAAACCTTATCAGCTTAGAAACTTCTCTTTGCAGTTCCACAAGTCAATGGGTTTTGGGCGCTGCACGCAAGGGCGCAATTCAGCAGGTTTCAAGGATGCCTTTTGACATGTACCTTTATTTCGCTTCACTCGATGTTTGCTTGAAACGGACACCTATCAAGCGCCCCACGGTCTTTTGAGTTTCAGTTCAACCTTGTGACCCCTTCAACAGAAAAAAAAAAAAAAAACAAAAAAAAACTTATAGGGCCTCCTCAATGATGGGTTGTGGCCTTTCCAGGTGATGACAAACAAACTCTATAACCTAAGCCGCCTCGGGGAACCGACAGAAGCCGACGTGAGTCACGATAGGTCGGTTTTTTTCTTGTCCAGAGAATAGTTTCGTGCATACATGTACCTGTTGACCTTTCCCTGCTTGGCAACCAAGGATCGTTATCGAATCCCGCGATGTCAACAAAATCTGCGTTGCACGGTGAGCTGGTGTGAAACATTAACACATTGACATCAAAATTTGAAGTCGCCTCAAGAGGAATCGGTTTCAAGGCAAAACGATAGTTTTGGTCCGCAACTCAGCACATGCCTTGGCAGGAAGGGCTGATTCCTTTGCTTGGGGTTGGCAGGGATGGTCATCAACCTCTAAGGGAGTCTAGACAACTTGGATTGTTGGTAGTGAGAGCCAGGTCATAGCTCACATGAAGGTTGGCCAGCGCACACTTAGCATACTCCAACTATTTGGTTTATTGGTCCAGGGTTCTACCGTGCCGTTCTTGGATTCACTTTCATCAAGTTTGTTTGTTCAGTTCGGTTGAGTTCCGCTCTTCGGGGGATGATGGTGGGATGACACGGATTCCTGCGATTGAGGGGGCCATTTTTGGCTTTTCATTCAGGCCTGCTGCAGGATGTAGGCTTGCGCTTTAGGCAACATCTCCTCTCCGGAAAACTGGCGGCATACCACGAACGGCAACATGCGGCAGATCTAATTATGCTAGAGCAGAGAGAAGCACTCATACAACCTGAGGGGCTCGCAAAGGGATCACAGTTTTCAACGCTTCCTTTAGCCTTTGTGAAAGGAGGAGTACAGTTTAGATGTCGATCCGTCCGCTCAGTCTGGGCGAAGCGAACTGCCGCATTCCGATCCTGAGGCGCTGGTCGCAGTGTTCATCTACCTGGGCTTGTACGCTTCTCGCATTGAGGCGCGCCGGGATAGTTTGTTGCCAGGAAGCGCGGCCCTGGCTTTGCCCACACAGGTTCTCATATTGCGTAAGTGTGGCCGCCTTGTGGTGAAGTACGCAGTTCTCAACTTGGACACCTTTCATCCATTCCTTTGTCGGCCAAATCGAACAGATGTACACGGCAACCGGCGCATTCTGCTGTTCGATGGCCAGGAGGTGCGGAAGATGGAGAAGCACTATCAGGCATGGTCCTCAGACTACTGGCAGCCAGTGGTGCAAAGCAGAACCCTTTTTCCCTTCTAGTTTGGTCGGTTCGGGACCGACCAAACACCATCAACAGAAACGGACCAGAGTCACTGTGCAGCTGGGGGTACTGTGTTGTTGTAGTATGTTTGCATTTGTTGTCCATTTGCAGTTGGGGTTGCAAAGAGCAAAGTATTCAGAGTTGGACATATGTATGGATATCCTTCTCGAAGTGGTAAGCACATTATTCCGCATGGAGGGATGCCAAACTTGGCAAAAGGACCCTGGCATCCGTGTTGTTTTGCCGCTACTTGTTAGACTATGTCCCATGCGGCGATAGCGATTGTCGTTTGGTTTCGCTTTCAGTCACCCCGTTTTTGGCCGGGGTACCCTCAACAGAAACACACGCCCTTTTGAACAAAACATTGTCGAGGGGGTACTTTAGCATCCGTCCGGGAACTTGCGGCTGGAACGATAGGCTCCTTTGCTGCATCTATCCTGGAATCGTGTTTGTCGTCTTTTAGAAGATGCGGCTTTCCCAAGATAGCCGCCGTTGATTTATTTGATTCCAGCCGCCGTTGATCCTTAACCCGTTTTGTCACCTTGAAGTTTTGGCGGGTGTGTGTTGAGCTATGGTCCCGCAGTCCGATACTTCGACTTCGCACTTTGGCAGCAAAACACCATGTATGTTTTTGCTCAGGAATGCCACGAGCTCAATTGTTGCTGAGGTAATACACCCAAAGCTTCCGAATCTATAGGGGCAACCTGGCTAGGTTGCAAGATACACTTTGATGCGTACGGTAGATGGGCCAGGTCATTGTTCCGCAGTGTTTCTTTATTTGAAAGCGGCTGCTATCAGACAATGCCCGAGCCCTCATATGAATACATCTAGTTTTTCTCTCTCTCTTTTTCTCTCTCTGTATATATATGTATATCATATTGCTGGCTCCTTCATGATTATTCCAACGTGGTCCTCGGTGACCGGGCAGCGCAATCTTTAAGCGGCTACGACGTTTTGCGCAACGTTGCAGACATGGCCCCTGCATGTTTCCAATGTGTGGACACGCACACGACAGAGGCTTGCCTCGTGCTATTTTGATCTGAAAGGCTCAGCAAGGAAGACCATCCTTTCCATGGCATTTGATGCGGCTGTGTGTGGCCATCTGCAGGATTGCTGGCAGAGTTGAACTGCCAACAGAAACAGACCCTGGCCAAGTGAGAGGCAAATGTACAGTAAGCCCAGGGCCCGTTCTGTTTAATGTTGTCAAGCACACCCTATCTCATTGTCTTGGTTTCCTTGGTCCTGCTGTTTGCGTACAGTTTAATTGTCTTTGAACCAGCTTCGTTTAGAAATGTCGGCTGGGGCTTTTTCATTATGTGGAATGTCTGGGCACCACCCAATCTGGAACGTGTACATTGCCCCGTTGCCCACATTGGAACGTGACCGATGCTGCCCCAAAGCAGGCTTGTGCTTGTAGTTTGCTTGTTTTCCACACGTCTTTTTCGCACAACCCACATGACATGGCGGATGCTTCGAGCATAACCTTGGTGACTGTTTTCTTTGGACCCTCAACAATTGGGATCTATGAATTTGCGTCATAGGCATCTTACTTGTCAGCTGGGATCTTTGTTGAATTTATTTTAGACTTTACGGCTGAGACAAAACATGGGCCAGAGTCAGAAGCATCATTTTTGGACCAAGCGCCTTGGGTTGCCGGGTTCTTGGAGGGCGTTGTTCCATTTGCGGGGTTTTCGCGTAGGTGAGCTTCTATGCGTCTTGCGGCTGGACCTTCTACGCCCTGGCGCGGATTCGAAAGTCGGGTGGTAGTTTGGTGGTTGGTTGTGACAGTGGTGGGGGTGCTGGTAGTGGCAGTGGTAGTGGTGGTAGTGGCGGTAGTGGTGGTAGTGGTGGAGGTATTGAAGCTTAGTAGTTGTAGCAGCGCTATAAGAAGAGGCATATCCTACGCAGATGACTGCGTGAAGCTATTCCTATTGGAAGGTGAGGGGCAAATTCAAACGGAAGTGTGACCATGTTATATTTGTTGGCTAACATATTCCGAGCAGTCGGCAACAGTGTGACCGCAACGTGGTCACTGTGTATGTGGCCAGCGACTCGGACACTCAACACATAGGTCAAGCCTTTGCTCTTTCTCTGAACGCCAATTGTGTTGATCGAACACATGTGGCAATGGAAGAAGAGTTTGGGTGGGTCTCCTGTATTTTTGCTGCCGGAGGACGCGCTCGAAACTTTCCCGTCGCTCAACAGATTGACCCACTCAGGTAAGTAAAAGCACCAGCAGTTTGCCCGGGCCTTCACACTGTGCATTGCTCACCAGAGACACTGGACAATTGAAGATATTGGGGCCAAGGTGAAGGGAAAGAGTGGCCAGTGAAGTTTGCATGCCAAGTGCAAAAGTGCGGAGCAAGGAAGACTTAAGTCCTAGGGTTTCCCTTTTCGCAGAACAACCCCTGAGTTTAAGTCCGGGAAGGTCAGAAAATTGACCCCTGGCGCACGTCAGGCCTTTGGTGGCTGCCCTGCGTTTCTTTTGGGAAGGTTTATGGCCTACTCTCGCGGTGTTGGAGCTACAAGCGCTGAAGATAAATTTTCGGGATCTCTTTTAAAACAAACATGGTCTGTTTCCTGGAGGGTCCTCCCTGTTGGTTGGTTGTAGTGGGAAACCAAAAGGAAACACAACCATTTGTTCGGGCTCGCCCGAGCCCAAAACCCAAACCAATATTGAACCTTCTCAAGCGGTGTTGGTGTGTTGATTTGACAAAAAACGAAATTCTCATTCACTGGCACTTCCACTTGCAAAACTGGAAATAAGCTCTTTGGATTGGTGCACTCCTCCAAGTTAATTAATCCGAATGGACCCTCATAGGCCATAGGCTCCTGTTGCGGAACTGAATCTTCCGGTGGGTTGATTCGCAGTCAAACAAAACGGAGCATATGAAACCATCTGTGCAAAGTTATCAATTTTCTATCAGGGTTTGCACAAGTCGGTCGAATCACCCGGTAAATGATGTCGCAACTTCACTCACGCCCAAATGGGGGTTTGTCAACATGCACCAGTTGGGATGAATGCTGGGTTAAGCCGCGTGCAGTATTGATGGGGGTTTGTCAGAAGGGACCCCTTCGAGAGGCGAGGGTTAACCGGGCCATACTTTTAACCCCCACAAGTTGCATCAGGTTCACTATGGCCTAGAATATCCTAGAATCAAAACTTTTGTAGGTGTGCAGGAGTTGACTCGAAGCCAACGCCGTGGGATTGGCAAGTTGAAGCCACCTCGGGCTTTCTCTGAAAAGGTCCAATTCTTGGGTTCTTGTCGGTGAGTGAGTAAAAAGCAATCCGATCAAATAGCTTTGATCCTTGGTCTGCCAGGTGGTTTTGCTTGCGAAGGGATTGCCTTCTGGATTCTGTGAACTTTATACGTGGGGTGTCGGGGACCTATGTTTCAGGTTGCTTCAAGTTTGGTTCCCCGTTTGGCAGCCAATCAGAAACCAAACGCATACCAAGTCGGGACTTCTCAGATCGAGAACAGGACCAGGAACCGCATGTTTGAGGCGCTTATACTGATGGCCGCCTGGCAATCAGAAGACCTCGTGAAAAAAGTGCCAGGCCAGCCTGATTCATGCCATCAGCTGCGGGCCTGAGCCCATGCTTGAAAGAGGAGACGCGTTGAACAATGTGAAAATCAGAGGACCCCCCCCAAGTAGGTGAGTTCCTTTTGGTGTCCTCTTCAATTCCACCGCAAAGAGGGAACCTCCCAACCAACACACACCAGGGTCGATGTTGAGCGTTTTTCTTGAGGGCCAGTCAGCTTGGTGAAGGTGATCATTTTCCACTCGTGATACCAAGGGGATGCCCTTCAACCCGACGTCATGGGAATGACCCAGAGTATCAGAGACAAGGTGATTTTCCACAACCATTGTCAGTTGTAGCGGGCTTGAGGCATCCTTAAGACCTTGCTGATTTTGCGGCCACGCGTCGACATCGACTAAGGGGGCTGTAAGGTTTGTGGATACCATTTGCCTGGTAACGTCGACCTCTTTGACTGGGGGGTCTGCAGGTTTGAGGCTGACAGCGGTCTATGTGAAGCATGTCCTAGATGCATCTTAAAACCAAAAGAACGGATGGGCGACGTAAGAGTCGAGCTGCTTTCTTCTTCCGGGACTGTCTCTGCGGAAACAGACATTTGGGCAACGGTCAATATAGTGATACCAAATTGACTGTAGGAAAAAGCAAGTACCGTTGCTTCAATTGGACCGTAGCTCATGTCCCTTTTGGTCTAGGAGCAGCAGAGTCTCTGCACACGCTGGGTGCTGTGGTTTTCCTGCTGAGCTGCGGGTATTTCTACAGCGCCTTGGCACTTCGAAGGAGTTTGCATCAATCAGGGGACCCGTTCACCGGGGTCCGAAAGGGCTCCATCTCGTACCGAAGCATCTTAGAGGATTCATGCTACGCATTCAACGGGTCACCATGGTCACCCAAAACACTTTGTGCAAGGTCGAGCTTTTGGGGCACGCAAGGTAGAGGGGTTAGACAGGACGCATTAACCCCATGAACCGCTCCGCCCCACAAAGTCCTTGAGGCCAAACTGAAGTCCGACCCTGGGATACGGAGCTTGAGATACCGGAAAGAGAGCCACGAGATAGCAAAGGGCCCAGTGGTTATTGAAATCGCCACTTGAACCGGCAATCATCTATCAGGACAGGTTGTCTCTGTGTTGGATAAAGGCACTGCGCGGCTGCGCATGTGCAAGCTCTACTGCGCTGACGGGCAAAGCAGGCAACTAGGCCATCAAACAGACGCAGATGCATCGAAACTGTCATATGTATATATAAATATATATATATATATATGTAAACATATATATATATATATATGTATATATAGATATATATATATATATGTATATGACAGCTCTCGAACGCTAGAGCAGATGCTGCATCCGACAATCATCAATCTATACAGGGGGGCGTTGTTTGCCTAAATTGCTCAGCCGAAGCAGACATGTGTTCATTTAGCAGGAGATCCATTTGGCCGCTTTTGTCGCTCGGCGATTTCTATCCGAAGGTTCCAGGCTGGCAAGCGCTCACAGCCCGCAGCCAACCAGTTGGGCTGCGTAGCAATTTCTTGCTGGTAGCTTTCCTCACCCTTTGCATACAGCTGAGGGGAGAGGGCCAATCACAAGCTTCCATGTGGCTGAATCAGTTTGCCACGCAGCCTTGATTCTCCATGTTGGCTTCTCTGACATCAAGTGGGTCTGTGTCAAAACTAGAGACGCGTCAAAAACAGATTCAGCTGGCTTCAGTGTGCCCATCTCTATCCGTCGGCTTCTGCCAATCTGAGGCTACCACTGGGGCCGGATCTTTCGACACATCCAGGAGCGGCAGGGCGTGCTGCGTGCACCATGTGCACCTTGCAAGCCTTCGTAAGACGGATCCCTTGGCCCACTTCTGATTCCGCTGACATGGAACTCACACTACGCCGTATTCTCAGAGGAAACTCGAAACTACTCCTGGAGCACCCCATTGTTGGGCAAGCCGGGGGCATTCCCCAACCTGGCGTTGAACGGCCTTTGGGACTCCCTCGGGGAAAGTGGGGTCAGTGGCTGCCGGCCGTGGTGGTGGATCTTTCCAGCTACCATCCCGCAAGACTCTGCCAGAAGGCTCCTTCACAAGATAAATCGCTTCGGAGCTTCCCTCCACCCCTCTCCTGTCGACTCTCCCCAGTCTCCAACCTTGCAGTGGTTTGTGCCCCCTTCCCGCCTTCAAGCATTTTTGACCCTGCGATAAAAGTAGGTGGTGAAGATTGCTCTTTGCGCCGAAGATCTGCGGGAGGTGTGCAGCCAGAAATTGGCGAAATACCGAAGCAACTCGTTTTAATTCTCACAATGGTCTAATTCTATGGTTTTGACACCCAAAAGGCATATCATAACGTGTCCCATTTTTAGTTTATGGCGTGTTCTTGTAGAAGAACTGCGCTTCAATCGCAGGAGGGCCGATTCCGGCCCTTCTTCGCCTTGGGCCTTGGCAGCTTGACCTTTGTCCATGGTCTCACTGCCCGGATCTTAATTCCAGGCCCGGCCGTGCAGAGTTGGGCCTATTCCGCCTATGTCCTATGTTGTTTTTGGAATACACTAAGCTAAACTTCTTTTGGACTTCGGTGACTTCGGTATTGAGAACATGCTTGAACATACAAGGCTTCAACACGTACCTAGAAGCTAAATGCAAACACTGCAGCATAGAAGGAAGTTGGACGACAGATGACAGATGATGCGACAACAGCAGTTTTACTGCTTTTGAGCAATTCACAAAACCCAACATGCTACAAATGCCTACGAATCCTCTTGTTGAGCCATGATTATGTACATATACACATATGCGGCTCATATGCGTGTGCATTTTAGTGGGTCCAAGTACAAGTAAAAAGACCCGAGGTAGACCCTGTTCGAGCAAGTCCGTATTTGCAACCGAGTCCGCGGAAATCTGTGTGTGGCTCCTCGGGAACCGAGCGTGTTATCCCAGTTCGTTCTGCCCAAAGAGAAGCTTCCCGGTGTTTTTTGGGCATAGGCAGGAATCTCATGATGCTTAAGGTTTTCCTGTGTTGAAAGAACTTAGTAAGCCAGATAGGCAGCTTTTTTAGAGCATGTTAACTTTTCCTGGATGGGGATGTTGGCTCGGATTTTGCTGCAAACCCCTCATCCTTTGGTTTGCTCAAGCCCTGCTTCGTGAGGTGGGCCACATTTGGAAAATGATGGAGGAGCTGATCTGGGGCATGCCTCGGGCACCTTGCAACGAGCGCAACTTCCCTTGTTTGTCCCCTTTTGGGGGCCCGAAAGATCGCACAAGCCAGGATTGTCGCCCCGAGTCCCATCCAATGTAGGGAGTCTTTTTCCTTTTTCAGCATGACTGGATCTTTTCCCAGGCTCCATGGGAGCACCCTATTCGAGCGCCCAAAACCCCTGCAACTTTCGTCGCCAGTTCCAATACGTGGTTCAATTGGGATAGTGATCAACTCTACCAGCCTTTACCACCATGTAGCACCCCACATTGGCTTTCACCCCCCAAACGGCCAGGAACACGCACTGGCTTTGATTCCTCTGGGTCAAGCGCTTTGTGAGTCTCACTTGCCGGCAACTTGTGACCGGGTTCCCGAGCCCAAACGTTTCGTGGAGTCGTAGGCAAGTGAAACTGTCATCCCATCAGCTGACGATGGTAGAAACGCTTCAAGTCCGAAAGCAAAGGGGTGAACATGATGCAACAACAGAAGCTTTACATCAATGTTTTGGCAGTGCATGACCCTGCCCTCCATATTGCGCTCATCAATCGCACAACAATAATTTGCCAAGCAATTTCCTACGGTTTGGCGTATGAATACACAACTCTGCTTGTGTGTGAGTCCTCAAAGATGTTCAACGCCTGCTGTGATGTTTCCGACACTTGCTGTCTTTTGACGTCCGTATGTGCCAAACTAGGGGCAGTCCGGAAAAGCGCGATTGCCCTTTCAGATTTCCGTTAGGGTGAAAAGGGTACCCTACACAGACGCAACATATAGAGCCTTACGGATTTTGTGGATAGTTTGTTTGTGTGCGAACATGCATTTCGGATGAAGGCGACGCAGTCTTTGTCAGACAAAAAGTATATGAACTTTTGACATGTGCATTTAAACAGACAGACAGAAAGACAGACCGACACAAAGGCAGACAAACATACAGACAAAAATACAGAGATACGGACAGACATACAGACATACGTACATGCATGCTGACATACATACATGCATGAATGAAAGTTGTAGGCATGCATACTTTCATGCTACATGCATACTGTCATGCATACATCCATGGTCCATCCAGCCAGCCATCCATCCATCCATACAGACACGCATACCTACCTACCTACCTACCTACCTACCTACATACATACATACATACATACATACATATATACATAGCTCAATACGCACACACATGCTATATATATATATAGAGATCCATCCGTCCTTCAATCCATCCATGCATGCGTGCATACATTCACAAATAGGTTACGTATATACACCCATCCATGCATGCATGCATGCATGCATGCATGCAATCCATATATATATATATGTATCCATGCATCCATCCATCTGTCTGTCCATCCGTCCGCCCGCCCGCCCAGCCATCCTTTCATCCCCTTCCGTCCTTCCATCAATCCATCCTTTCATCCATCCATCCATCCATCCATCCATCCAGACATCCATCCATACATCTATACATCCACACAGCTATACATTCACACATCCATACATCCATGCATCCATGCATCCATCCTTTCATCTATGCATGCACACATGCATCATTCACATGTACATACATGTGTATGCGCTCGAATCCATACTTGCACAGTTTTTGAGAGTTCCAATTCGGGGGTTATCACTTGAGGAACAGCAATGGACGGGCTGTAGCGGGAAGCACAAGACTGATCAAGTATGAATGGCATTGAGTCACTGGGCGTAGGGCATGTTTATTCTAGTTTGTATGTCGAGCTGAGGGACGCTTTCCAGAGACAGCTTTTTGACGAAAGCAACCTTGTGATTTCGCTGGCTTCGAAGGGACATCCTCTTGCATAGGAAGCTGCACGATTCCCGCTTATCTGGCCCAAATGCCTTGAATTGTTTTGGAGATTCACAGTAGCAGAGTTTGGGCATTCCACTTGATATTTTGGTTCCGCAGGCTTGAGGGGGGGGGAAGTCGGCAGGATCCTGGATGGTACGATACCGTGCAGAAGATCTACCCCGATCAGTGGCTGGGGTCTCGATTGCTTCTGCTCGCGCAGCCAAGGCGCTGCTGCCCCTTGTGTCCTTCTTGCTTTCGGAAATGTTGGCCTTGGCTTGAGACTTGCTGAAATTGGCCGAATGCTCTAAGGCAGTGGATCGCTGACACCCGCATGGCGGAGCTTTACCTGACAGCCCGGGTCTTGTGCGATTCGGGGGCAGTGTTGGGACCTTCTCAGGAGGACTACGGGTCTTTTTGCAGCGGATGCCTTTAGGAAAGCAAGGGACAGCTGCCCGTTTTGGGCTGCCAGGACCCCATTTCGGAAGGTCCGTAGCAGGCCCGAGTACCACTGTACTCTACTAATAAATCTTGTTTCGTCCCCAGGCAGACCTTTTTGCCGGCAGGGGGCGGGTGTATTTGCTTTTAGGGAGAAGATACTATATTGTCAATACCTGTCACTCTCGGGTCCGACATTGGGGCCACAAGCAGGACCGAAAGCACCAATTTTCCTCATCCGCTTGGGAGCATGGGTCGCAGTCACAGTGGCACGGGGCACGTTTGGAAACCATCGCCAAGTGACAGAAATCCAGGCGTGCTAGCTAACGTTGTTTGAGCAGTTTCGCATCCATGAGTCTGACGTTAGATTAGTCGACTGTCCCTTCCATTAGTTACTACCGACTCCTGACTGAGTGCAACCATGATGGGGTGAGCTCCACTTGGGGACGCACCTCGAAGCAGTTTGCATACCGGAATTCAGGATTCCGGAGCAAGTCGCTTCTCATGTTGGTGTCTGATCCTTCCCAGCGAAGGAAGCTACGTCTCACTCCGTGATTTCCTGGACTTTATGCCTTTTAGAGAAAGGTTGGGATTTGTTTTGCAGTTCCTAAAAGAACAAGAGGCATGCTATGCCGACCGGTCCAGGCGCTGGCCCTCTTCTTGGTGATCTTGCACCTGCGAGGTGTGCTGACAGGAGCGGATCATTGCACATGGGTATGGGTCGAAATTAAACCACCAGGGGACCACAGGTTTTCCTTGGTTCCATTTACCAGAGTTCCATTTTGGGTACCTGTTTTTGACCAGCCACATGGTTTCGAGGCATGGCGCCATGCAGTGTGCTGTACCGTAGTTTTGTGGGGTTGGAGAGGTGCGGTTGATTCTTACCTTCGTTGAGCATCTGGTTGGTCTACTTGCATTATTTGGGAAAACTGTAATCTCAGATCGTGTGCGCAGTTTGCCTCCGGTGACATGTCACGGTTGTTATTTGCCAAGGTTTCGCCGAGCCTCAAGATGATCAACGCCTTGTAGAAAACTGGGTTTGCCTTTGGTTTGTCTTTGGTTTCCCTTCAGGGACCCACGTTCCTTGCCATGGCCGAAAGCAATGCTCGCCCATGAGGAACTGCCAATGCAACCTGGGTCTTCCTGGGCACCGTGATCGCTGGGGCCCCAGGCAGTTTGTGATCGGAGCGAGGCACCCACTGCTTCGCTTGCGGTTTGGATTGGTGGTTACCCATTCGCTGCAAGAAACGGGGTTCAACGGATCCAAGCCGCAACCTGAAGTATGCCTTGCGATGAAAACGCCAAAAGTTGGGCCGGGATTGCTTGTCAGCTCAACAGCGAAGGCCAGGATTGCTCGGAGCATCTATGAACTGGAGATGCCTGGTTCCGGCCCATCTTTCTTGGGAACAAGTATCTCATGAACCCCCCCGGAAGCCGCACCAAGGGGTCCAGTTGCAAGGGGGAAAACTGCTTGTTTGTTGTATTTGTTGGTAGTTTGGTCGTCCCTCACGAAGGACAACAGTGCGGTGCTGGCCAACTGGCCTGCGAATCGGCAACCCAAACAAGAACTGACCTGGAGATTTACAAGGCCTTAGCCAAAAGGCGCCTTGCTTTCGTTCACCGCCATAGGCAGCCCTAGGAAGTCTGCCATGTTGTACACCATTGTCCGGTAAGACAACTATGGGCTCCATTATTGTGGCTGCACACGGTGTGCACACCGCTTTTTGGATCAACCAGGAGCTGACACATTTGACAATGCCCAGCTCTCACCATGTCTCGTGACATCTAATGATTGTGCATGGGACTCCACAGAAGGGCTAAGCGATGTTCCCCGAGGGCGACCCAAAGGATGCGCCAACTGTGTTTGGCCGCGCCTGCAATAAGCATGGGAACGATATTCTTGGTGATGCTTACTTGGATATCGCGAAGTGAGAACCAGAGAGGTTCTCGAGTGGCCGCTCGGGGTGATGGCGTTCAACTAGCGACCCCTTGAGAGATGGATGGCCTTAGGTAATGACACCGACAATGAACAGTTTGTTTGATACACTCATATTGAGCTTGTATTGGTTCAGCTGGCAAACGTCGGACTTTCGCCGGTCTCTTGCCTTCGTAGCGTTGCTTTCCCAAGCAACCCAGCTATATCCATTAGACTTTGCACAGGTGCCGCGGTGTTTGATTCCTTGGCCAAAAAGCTCCTTTTTTGTCACAGGCCCAAACAAGCACCCAACAATTGAGTCCCACTTGGGTCTTACTGGCCAACAGCCATCAGTTGCGGTTGGGGGGGGCTCAGTAGCTTATACTGCAAGATGTTTGTTTTCCAGATCCCCGCATTTAGCCAGGAGGATCTATCCGAAAAGCTCAGGTTCCCACAGTCGCGCTCTTCTATGAGACCTTCTCCCTGAGAGCTGTGGCGTGGCAACTGGGCAACTGAAAGTCGGGGACGTTTTGGGTCCTGGCTAGGGGTTTTCAGCGTGTCTGTCGTGAGGACTTCCTGTGAAAGACATGGCTGTGACAGAGTTCGGTGGGGATTCAAGTCCACCACCCACTTTGAAGGGTGTTTTTCATTACAAATGACACCCACATTGCCAATTCCAATTCGACCTTTGACAAGCCTCTCCCCCCAGGAGTTTTTCCCTTCGGGATGGCACAACATGGTTTCCCCAAACAAGGCGTCCACATCGGCACGTGAAATATTCGGAGCAACAAAGTGTCTTCGTTGCCATGGCTGCATGTGGCCACGTCACGCTCGGCTTGGTTATCAACAACGGCGACCTGTTGGCCTTTTGTTTATACATGGCTGCCTTGTTCGATAGCTACAAAAGGGCTACCTTTCATTTTAGGTCCTTAGGGCAAGTGTACAGTACATACGAAGTCTCAAGAGGCCCAACTATGAGCAAGCATTTCTCACATTGCAGTGGTTGGTGTAGCCGCAAACTGCGAGAACCCCATGCATGTCTATCTGCTTGGAAGGACAATTCTCAGCTGTATCGCCCAGCCCGGGATTTCGCACAGATGCAACTCAGGGGCCGAATAGGCAAGCTGAAATTTGTTTAATACTTACAACAAACAATTTTTGAGATTGTGTTGAAGAAGCGTGTGTGTGTGTGTGTGTGGGTGTTGTGTGTGTGTGTGTCTGTGCGGTGTGTGTGTGTGTGTGTCTCTGTGTGTCTGTGTGTTTGTGTGTCTGTGTGTCTGCGTGTCTGTGTGTCTGTGTCTCTGTGTCTCTGTGTCTCTGTGTCTCTGTGTCCCTGTGTCTCTGTGTCTCTGTTGTTTGTGTCTCTGTGTCTCTGTGTCTCTGTGTCTCTGTGTCTCTGTGTCTCTGTGTCTCTGTGTCTCTGTGTCTCTGTGTCTCTGTGTCTCTGTGTCTGTGTGTTTCTCTGTGTGTTTCTGTGTGTTTCTCTGTGTCTCTTTGTCTCTGTGTCTCTATGTCTCTGTGTCTCTGTGTCTCTGTGTCTCTGTGTCCCTGTGTCTCTGTGTCTCTGTGTCTCTGTGTCTCTGTGTCTCTGTGTCTCTGTGTCTGTGTGTCTGTGTGTCACTGTGTCACTGTGTCTCTGTGTCTCTGTGTCTCTGTGTCTCTGTGTCTCTGTGTCTCTGTGTCTCTGTGTCTCTGTGTCTCTGTGTCTCTGTGTCTCTGTGTCTCTGTGTCTCTGTGTCTCTGTGTCTCTGTGTCTCTGTGTCTCTGTGTCTCTGTGTGTCTCTGTGTCTCTGTGTCTCTGTGTCTCTGTGTCTCTGTGTCTCTGTGTCTCTGTGTCTCTGTGTCTCTGTGTCTCTGTGTCTCTGTGTCTCTGTGTCTCTGTGTCTCTGTGTCTCTGTGTCTCTGTGTCTGTGTCTCTGTGTCTCTGTGTCTCTGTGTCTCTGTGTCTCTGTGTCTCTGTGTCTCTGTGTCTGTGTCTCTGTGTCTCTGTGTCTCTGTGTCTCTGTGTCTCTGTGTCTCTGTGTCTCTGTGTCTCTGTGTCTCTGTGTCTCTGTGTCTCTGTGTCTCTGTGTCTCTGTGTCTCTGTGTCTCTGTGTCTCTGTGTCTCTGTGTCTCTCTGTGTCTCTGTGTCTCTGTGTCTCTGTGTCTCTGTGTCTCTGTGTCTCTGTGTCTCTGTGTCTCTGTGTCTCTGTGTCTCTGTGTCTCTGTGTCTCTGTGTCTCTGTGTCTCTGTGTCTCTGTGTCTCTGTGTCTCTGTGTCTCTGTGTCTCTGTGTCTCTGTGTCTCTGTGTCTCTGTGTCTCTGTGTCTCTGTGTCTCTGTGTCTCTGTGTCTCTGTGTCTCTGTGTCTCTGTGTCTCTGTGTCTCTGTGTCTCTGTGTCTCTGTGTCTCTGTGTCTCTGTGTCTCTGTGTCTCTGTCTCTGTGTCTCTGTGTCTCTGTGTCTCTGTGTCTCTGTGTCTCTGTGTCTCTGTGTCTCTGTGTCTCTGTGTCTCTGTGTCTCTGTGTCTCTGTGTCTCTGTGTCTCTGTGTCTCTGTGTCTCTGTGTCTCTGTGTCTCTGTGTCTCTGTGTCTCTGTGTCTCTGTGTCTCTGTGTCTCTGTGTCTCTGTGTCTCTGTGTCTCTGTGTCTCTGTGTCTCTGTGTCTCTGTGTCTCTGTGTCTCTGTGTCTCTGTGTCTCTGTGTCTCTGTGTCTCTGTGTCTCTGTGTCTGTGTGTCTCTGTGTCTCTGTGTCTCTGTGTCTCTGTGTCTCTGTGTCTCTGTGTCTCTGTGTCTCTGTGTCTCTGTGTCTCTGTGTCTCTGTGTGTCTGTGTGTTTGTGTGTCTGTGTCTGTGTGTGTGTGGGGCGTGGCATTCCTTGTGATTCAACGATAGTGAGGATTAACTTTGATATTGCTCTCAGGACTGATGACTTGCGACGTAGAGCATTGTCCCCTGGGAGACAAGAGCCTGAGAGCCAAGTCCATGGAATGGGCCCTTGACCTAGTTGCTTCGGCAGCCCATGTTTCCTAGACTGGTTGGAGCTGACCGCTTTCATGGGGAAAACCTTTGCCCGTGGGCTGAACGTGTCTATAATCAGTATGAACAGTCTGGTATGAACCTGAAGTTGGCAGGGTTATTTGAAGGTTAGTCATGGCTACGCCAGCTTCCGAAGGGGTCCAACATAGCCATGAGCACATACATATATACATGCGTATATATGGACGTGCACTCAGCCATTGAGTGGCTGTCGCCTGAGGCAACACTATTGGATGTATGGCCCGAAGCACTGGTGAGCCACGCTTGGTGGCATTGGCAGGGAGCATCGGAAGCAAGTGCTCACATTTAATTCGCAAGGATCGTCCACGGACTGTGCATGGAGGTGACTCTTTGGTACTTTCCGAGGAATTGTTTGGGCTTTTTGTTGATCCCCAGTTGCCACGTAGTTTGGCAGAGCCGTGTGAACACTTTGTTCGAAGTCCGGGTTGGACATGTGTGCCTAACCTTGCCCGTGAGTTCGTAACTTCTGTTTGTTCATTTACACATGCTTCTTTCAGGTCGGGGTCTTTGGCCGTCCACACGTGACTCCCCCTGGCAATGTTGTCAGCGTTGTATCGTGAGACTTCTGCCAAACAAGTTTCGCGCCAGCAGTTTACATCAAATCCGTCAAATCGTTGCTTTCTCCCCTGTACGTTGAGTTCTTCTTGCCGTGCAAAAGGTATTGGCCTGTGGGAAGCCTCTGGAGTGACCAGTGCAGCAGCACACTTTTCGACCCCAGCCTGTTTGGCTGCACAAGCCAGAAGATAAAGAGGCGTGCACTCCTGCTCGGAAAACACGCCGCAGCGTGCGCCCTTTCAGACCGCACGGTCCATGGACGAATTCGGCTGGCACCTCGCAACCCACGTAGGCGTTGCCGTCCGTCCCCTCAGGCGAGTGTGGCCCAGTGGGCACAAAACCAGGCAAGAGGCGAGCTCGGAGTCGCCGATAGTTTCTTTGTAATCTCACTTGATGAATTGTGCGATGTGTTCCGCCCATGGCCACAAAACTTTCTGGGAGGGGGCATAGATCAGGCCATCCAGTCGATGGAAACGTCGCTTCTGCTGGTGCTAGACTGTCCGAGGGGGCAATAGGCCGCCGTCAATGGCAGGCCGCACCTCGAGCCAAGACTCGAGGCCTTTTTAATTTGGAACTCCAAGAGTCCATGGCAGGCAGGCTATTCTTCAGAGACCGAACCCACCCCTTGGCACATCTGGCACTCATCTTGGCACTTCCACAGTTCACTACGACTGACATTCAGGATTTCCATGGAAAAGTCCGCCTTGTGGGGTTGACATCATAGCTTTAGAAATGCACTCCTGTTGGAGTAGGGGAAGCAAACAGCATGGGTCATTCCTTCCTTTCAGTTTGTTCATAGTCTGGGAGAAAATATCCATGTTCAGAGGAAGCCCCGAATGTTTCTTTTCAGTGCTTGGCTAAATTTATGTAACACACAGAAAGTGCTGAAGTATAGACATGACAATCCGTCACCGTCACTGATGTGTTTTTTTTTTTCTTTCACAATTATAGGTTTTCTTGGTGCCAAACGGCCAGTCTCTATTTTGCGGATTTGTGCAAGGATGTGATTGCCTTTCCTGCCACCTGGTTTGGACGTTGGGGACCGCACGGAACGAACAGTTCCATTAGCAAAAGCTTTGTTTCTCTCGGTTTTTCCGATCAAATTGTTTCAGAACCGCCTGACGCCGTGCAGCGACTGGCAGCCTGGCGCGCGATGCTGAAACTAACAGCATTGCAAATGACACCCATTCCTTTGCCTGTAGTTCCGGAGGTTGGTCCTTGAGAACTTTTGACCATTTTGCGACAGATGGCCAAAACCTGAGGACTTCGTGTGACTTGGGGGTGGGGGCGAACAGATGAGTCTTGGCCCTTGGCCATAGTGAAAGCGCATGGTTGGTGTTTGACTCCAATATTTAGGGCAATAGCAGTGCTGACCGTACAAATTGTGCCAGCCATTGTGTTGACTTGGGTATGTGTCAAAATAGGGGACGCGCAAAATAGTGGTTTTCCTTTTGGCTTCCCTTTAAACCAGCCCCCAGAGGCGCACCCCTCAAAAACACACACAGACACGGACACACAGACACACAGACGCACACACACACAGACACCACACACACACACTCCCACCCACCGACCCACCCACCCCCCGACCCCCGCACGCCCGCCCGCCCGCCCGCCCGCGCAAGCACGCACAGGCACGCACACGCAGACGCACGCGCCCACGCCCACGCACACGCGCACACACACAGAGTGACACACACACACACACACACACACCTTCTTCGTCAAAGGAGTGTCCGCGCGCTCTGAAGTATTCAGGCAGCTCTGTCAAGCCATAGGTGTCAGGCAGCTCCGACGGATTGGATTCGACTGGAATTTCGATTAATTGCCTGTAGAACCATGCGGGTATGGGTCAAAAACACGGTGACCCCGAAACTGCACCAATTTAGTGAAAACTTTGAGACCATTTGGCCTAGCCTTGTTTGTTTCATGATGCGATGGTAGAAGCGATAAAACAATACACATGCCAAAGTTCATTGGTTTGGGCTTGAGCAGCCGGGCCAGCAATGTTTGTGGCCACTGCATAGCTTTTCAAAAGTCGCATAACGTAGCCCAGGCAACCCGTCAGCGAATCCAAAACAGGAGCAAGCGGGGTTGAAGGCTCCGTGCTTGCGTTGCTGAACGTGTGCAAGTTGAAGGATCTTACAACTAGTGATAGTCAATACCCACACGGTTGACTTCTCCAGCTTTTGTACGGTATAGTTCATAGGAGTGTGTTGGATATTTCTTGACCAATCCGCTTTTGCAGTGACTTGTGGCTTGCCCTGCACTGCTCAGCTATATGGTGGACTCAAGTCTCCGTTCTACTTGCGCTCAGGACAGCAGCGCTCCAACTCTTTTATAAAGTTCTGTCGCTCGCGGCAAGTGCTCGAGCTGATTTTGGGGCTTGTCGCAGGCTACGAAGGTCATGACAGGAATCACATATCATGTATTGATTTTGGTCAATACTGGGATTGCGCTTGGATTTTAGTGTTTTTCAGGTTCGCTAGAGATGGGGATGCATTTTTGGAGGGAACCTGTTCTGGGTGTTTTTAAAGGGAAATCAAGGGAAGACTCTGGGAGGGGTCCCCCTGTTTTTGGACAACCCCGTATGGACCAGAAACAACATGTTTGTCTCGGGAAAGCTGAGGCAGAAAGGTTTACCAATGCAGCATGCCTATCGTGTCAATGGCAGGAATCCATTTAAGATGAGTCAAAACTTCGCTGTAAGGCAGTTGCTTGCACTTTATCATCCCTTTCTCAAAAGACTTCCCTGATAGTACAACAAGAGGACCCCATCCCTTTCAGACGCAAAAATGCAGAAGACCAGAGTCAGAGGCATTTGGATTTGCTTCAACTCCTTCACAATTGCATTGGACAGGATGCTGTACCAGCTTCAACCGGCTCTCTCTCTCTCTCTCTCTCTCTCTCTCTCTTGCTCTCTCTCCCTTTGTCTGTGTTTCTGTTCTGTCTTTATCTCTGTGTCGTTCTCTCTTTCTGTCTCAATCTCTGTCTGTCTCTGCGTGTTTGCTTATTCCTCTCTCCTTCTACTCTCTTTGCTTTGCCAGACTCATGCTTGAGAGAACCTCGCCAAACAATGAAGACGATTTTGAACTATTCAAATCCTCCTGGAGTGTTTGCTCGGCAAGACAACGGCGGGGACTCTTACGCTAGTTTTCGTGGAAACCAGTAGTGCATTGAGGATTAGAGCTTGACATCTCAATGTGTGCAGGTGTTGCTTCTTTGTTTCTTACTGCCTGCAAAACCTCTCCAACTTGTTAGGTCTCTGTTCATTTCCCTTTGCTGACCCAACGAGGTCCCACATTTGGATTTAGCCAGAGTTCTTGCGGGGCCCCCTTTGGGCTTTTCTAGGGTTAGAGCGTCGCTTTCGACCAACGAAAATAATGTTTGCCGAACCGATTGTTTTTCTGTTCTCATGGAAATCCACTGGGGATTCTGAGATACTGCCAGTCCAGAACAGCATCGAGTTCTGCTTGGTGTTTCTCACAACTTGCATTTGCAGTGAATGTCTTGATCCACACCCCACTCCCCACCTGGCCAGCCCGGCCACCCGTGTCTCTGCTGGTTGCGGCGTCCGTGACTGACACGAGGCAAAAGCGAATGCCAGCTTTGCATTGACCCAACTGTCCCGGAAGCTGTCAGGCGGTTTCATGATGTTCCTTATTGGAAGGCAGGGAAAGGGATCATCGAAAGGGATATACTGCAAAGTTGTAGCAGCTGGTCCGCGGATTGTAAATGCACAGCCCACTGCATTCCGCCAACCTGTCGCATTTGTTCGTTGGGAAGCGGCACCCAGCGTGCTGCCTTTTTTGTGAGCTGTGGCTTTTGCAGCCGGACTTTTGATCAATCGCCAGATTTGGATGCTCCCCTGGTGGTTCGAGTATCCCTTCGAGTCCCCCCCTCCCGGTTCACGGGACGAGAAGGTCTGAACCACCAATTTGGGCGATGGAGTTGGTGGCTCTTTGCAAAGTCACAAAGCTTGGTCGAAGGACACAGGTAAAGGTGTTCCTTGGAAATCCTTTGCATGTAGCTGCATCCATTCTGAGTGCATCATTTCAGGCGAAACTGGCCCGAACAACACAACGTCACCCAGGGAGGATCTGGCAACAGGCCGCCCCACGTACCCCAACTAGTGCTGGGGATACAGCTAGTGCTGGGGATACAGTCTCATATTGTTTTCTCCCATGACGTCTCTGTTGTGCCGAGCCTGGCCACTTCGGTTCGGTGCCAGAAAGGTGAGGCTTTCGTCCAGACCAGCAGTCATATCCCATGCAAACCTCCAGTGCTGCCCCCTTTTTATTTTTCTTCTTTGGGTGGGCTTCCCTTAAAGCAACCGCTGGCAGTCTGGGAAACGTCAGCTTCCACGGCAACTCGTACTCCAAGGGCCTGAAGAATTGTGCACCGAAGAGTTGGATTTGGTGACCCTCTTGGATTGAATCCTGAGGATGTTGAAACAAGCGTGCTTCAATGCCCCAAATTGGAACATCATGCTATCAGGGATCAACAACTCAAGTACTTCAAAGAAATATCTCATCAATGTTTGCAGGACTTTTGGGGTGGATTCCTATGTTTGTCCAGGGTCAATGGTGAAATCCCAGAGAAGGCCCCAATAGATCCTATTATTCATCATTCGGCCGTAGCTTCGTTTTTTCGTCATTGGGGTTGGCGATCCCTTGGGCTTTACAACGGCCCTGCTGCGAGTTGCCAACTGAGGTCTTGACAAAGATCCGAATGGGCCAACCTCACTGGTCGCAGCGCGGAGCCTTGGAGCCATACGAAACCCAAGGGAGTTCCTTCTGAAATGAACCTTTCACAGGCAGTTTGGCGCGGGCAAGAACCACTTGTGGTCAGGCAAACATTGGACAAGAAACCGGGAAGCGAGGCTCTGCGCTGGAAAGGGCTCTGGTTGCAATCCTCACATGAAGCTCCGAATCGGATGTCACTAATTTCGCAGCTCCAGAACTTTGAGAGCGGCTAAGCGCTTTGCATATTTTGAAAAGGTGCCTTTTTGTCAAACTGGTGCTTTTAAGCACTTTTGCTGCCTGAAACAGTGATGGGCAATCTGCGGAATTTGGCTGGACAAAGGCGGAGTTTCAGTTTCGTGTTTGGACGCGCCGGCGCGCTTTGTGTGCTTCAGCGGTTTTGCTTGTGTGTCTGTTTTTTGAACATGGGCATGTTTAGAGTTTTGGCGGACGTTTCCGCTGCCAAGCATATATAGTGGCAGAAAGAAACACCGCCGGAAGTTCCATAGGTATGGAGTCTTTGCAGTGGTGCCTTCACTCGCCATGTTTGTTTGTGCTTTTGTGTTGTTTTTGATCTGGAGGGGGCAATTCCAAGAGCTTCTTTCATGCCTTTGGTCCCTGCAATTTTAGGCCAAGCGGCCATAAGGGAATGCAAGAGGGCACACTTGGATGGGTTTGGTCGCTCACTGTTTGCACGTGTTTTTGGGTTGCTGTCTTCTGAGACTTCGAGCCAAGCCAGCTGCAAACATCCGCAAGCTCCAGTGTGGCTGGCAGGCCCCGGTGGGTTCTAGTGTCCAATGAGCACGTGGGCGCCTTCACCCGGTGCGTTAGCAGGGGGGGCCTCAAGGGAATCCAGTTGCACACGTGCACACTGATGCTTCATAAATTGCCATTACGCCAACATGACTTGTCACTGAACCCTGGAATCGCCGGCCAAACAAATGAATGTTTTGTGATTGGTCCCTGCATGTGTTTGCATGGTTAGATCAAACTAACTTACCCCTATCTCTGCATATGTCACTCTTTATCTATCTACTATAGTGACCATAGTGACCCGTACCTATCAGCAATATGACTTGGTTTGCATTTCAGTTCCATAGAGCTGCAGAGTATCGGCTGAGATGCAGCGCCGGGCTGCCGGGCCCGTAGCGAACTTGTAAGCACTGGCTGCGTTGCCCTGCGCGGCACTGAGGCGGTTTCATTCGCTGTCGCCCTGCGCCAAAGACTTTGTGCAGGCGGCTTTCGACGGGGTGTTTTTCCGCATTCCGACCACCAAAGGAATGCAAGTTCAACTGCTTGGCGGTTGCCTGTTTGTTAAAATGACCCAAACATGCACACAACACCTTGCATGGTTTGTGCTTCTGCGCTTGCTTTCTAGAGGCACCGTCATTTCAAGAGATCATCATTTGGATTAAGAGTGGGTTGAAGCTTGCAGGGCTTTCGGCTAACAGCCCAATGGTGCAGGAGTGAGCCCATAGTTGCCCTGGCCAAATCGACCCCGTGAGCTTGTTTGGCCGTGACGGTCGTTGCAACCATCAACCATATTGCTGTGTGTTGGCTCTAAGGCCACCCTTACAACTGGTCCGTTTTCCTGATGCTGGCACATGCCCAGTCTTACCATGGGGGGCAAAGCCTGCTGAGCAGAAAAGGTACTTGAATGAGGGGCGCGTATCTCCTGAACGACTTGGCTGCCCAAGGAAACACGGACTAGGGTTTGGAACTTTCGTCGTGTTCTGACTGAGCATCCCCCAAGAAGTGTGCAAGACATCCTTTCCCAAGAGGGTCCAACTCGGGTCTCGAGATTTCAGGCAAGACCACAAGGTGCAAGCACCCGGTAAGAAATGCGGCTTGGCCATGCCAAGAAAATTGGCTGGGCCATATGGCCAGATTGGGTGGGCAGAAAGCATGCCCCGGATCATGCCGTGGCCTCGTGTGATGCTGTTTTCCTTCTTGTTCTGATTTCATATCTTCTGAAATGTATTTCGCGGAGGGGGCCCACTCAAGAAAGATGACCATTTGGGTGGGTGAATTGTGGCGAGGATGTCATGAGCCGCCAGACTTGGCTTGCCTCCTTGCATTTTGCCCTTGCCGCCGGCAACAACCAAGCTGTGCTCTGGCCCAGGATCGTACCTCTGGGGATCTCTGTGGCTGAACACGTGCGAGCAAACTTGTTTTGCTGGATGCCGCTTTGTGTACTGCAGCTGGAACCACTTGACATGCCAGGCATGGACAAATGTGTGGAGGCTACATTTTGAGGGTACCCCTGTTTGGGTGGTTGGACATTGAAGCGTTCATTTTCGGGAGACCGCCAGTTTGAGACACAACTGGTTCGAAAGTCGCCCTGTTCTGTTCAAGGTTTGATTTTGGAGGTATCTCAAATTGATCCAACTTGGTCCAAGAGAAAGGACCAAGCATGACCAAGCTGAGCCGTTTCGCCAGAAGCTGCTGGTGGCAGACGTCAACACCAGACTCTCCGCCAAAGCAGCGCGGGGACACCAAAAGCTTGGCTTGCAAAGCCGCTTTGCTCAGCCATGACGATCACAACCAGCCAGTCTTGCCTTCCGAAGCGACTCGACTTGTTCACTGCTGGGGCTACCTTTTTTGTCCACATGGAAAGTCAGGGTTCCAAAAAAAGGTTGACATGTTACTCCCAAGTCCTTCTGGGCATGTAAGAAACATGGGAATCTCCAAAAGATACCTCTGCAAATGGTTGGTGTGTTGTTGATTTCTTCGGAATGAACCATGAATGAGTTCCTATAGGTGTGATTCTGACACAGCGACGATCGCAAAAGAAGGGACTTTCAACAGTTTGACAGCTTTGGAGAGTTTTGTGGGGCCTTGTTCAGTCGCCCCCAGAACCGGCAAGGCAGTGCTTGGGGTCCTCTACCATTAGATTGCCCCCCAAAGTTGAGATACAAAAAGATGCCCAAACAGTGCCCTTCAAAGATCAGGTCCCCTTGTGGGCTACCCCTTTGCAGGACTATTTTGAGAGTGTTTTTGGAGAGATTCAAGTAAGAATTTCGATGGTTGGGGCCTAGGGTGAAACCAGGAATTCTCAGATTCAGGTCTTGGCCTGCTCCCTTGCTAAGGTTTTTGGTCTGCAGCCCCATTGAAAAGCAAAAGGCTGAAATCTCACCTGGGAAGAATTAGTTGCCTTGTTTGGAACGGTTTCCTGTTTGTTTTAACTTGACACACAAGATGACCCCCAAACAATGAAGGGATCGTGTTTAAGCCGAGGAAGCTTGACATAATTCAGGGTTCCGGTGCCACATTTCCACGCAAGCCGAGTGCAGAGGCCAACTGGAAGTGATCAAGACAATCTGCCCGCACAAGCGAGCAGCCTATAACTTGCGAGCAAGCAAAAGGGAACTTTGCAGCTGCCCAAATCTGCCAACCTTAGCTTTGTGTTCATTGTTTTCAGAAGGCATTCTGCCTTTTGACGCGTTTCGCATTGCCATCGTAGGATGAACTGCACATGGGCAAAGCCTCATGACATTTGGTTTATTACCTGCATTTAAGGCATTGACAGGGTTGTTCAAGATCAAGCCATAAGTATTGTGTCAGATGGTAGTGGCGTGCAGCGGTGCTCCGAAGGGCTGTGAGAGGTCTCACTTACTGACCAAGGGACCACCAATGTTTGGTTTTCTTGCGGTTCCTATGTACGTTTCCAAATAAAGCATTCAAGGAGACACAAACATATATTCTATTCAAACTGCAGTTGAAGCAGGTCAACCTTCTGAGTGTCAGAAGGTTGTGACCTTTTGGTGGCTCTCCCTTTCGTGCGCCAAAGTCAATAGTTGATTTCCAAAGAACCGCCGGCGTCATAAATGACAGTTGTTTTTTTTGTTTTTTCTCTGAGTGGCAGCTGCAGAGTTTACCCTTTGCCCCCTTCTCGCAGGCGAAATCGATGCACCGAACATGCATTTAACCCCACATCATCGGTATGACTCTGTGTGTCCTGTCTCATGTTTCGTCTCCCAACTTTTTGACCTGCAAAAGGATTTGCTGCCGCCATGAGAAGGTGACATGAATTCGCCAAGGCTGCAACACGGCTTCCTCAGCAAGTCCGGCAGGGAGGCAGGTCCGGGGGTTCTAATAAGAGGGAATTAATCATACTGTTTCTTGAGGAGTCATGAAAACCAGTGGGTCAAAATCAAAGCTACAGTCCCCTTCAAATGGTAAGTGTCACGCCATGAACTGAATTGGAAATGCGTCGAAGTGAAAGTTAGGGTAAGCCTTACATTGTGTTGTACTGTGTTTCTTTGGCTTGACTAAAGCTGGCTGGTGTCCTGGGTCTTGAT
Source organism: Effrenium voratum (assembly GCA_963377175.1). NCBI lineage: Eukaryota > Dinophyceae > Suessiales > Symbiodiniaceae > Effrenium > Effrenium voratum. The sequence continues at coordinate 128,322 of CAUJNA010000236.1, read as the reverse complement.
GCGCTGGTTGGAGGTAAATGTGATGTTGCCGCGTGTTGCCACAATTTTGGGAGTGAAGCGTGCCAGCGCTTTTTCTCTTTCTGAGCTGTCACACTTGGTGAGAAGCATTTGAGCAACTGATTGGCTGGTGCAGGTTCTGGTTGCAGACTTGGGGAACACCCACGACGTCGGGGGTCCAACCCATGCCATTTTTGGGAACGGAGTGCAGTTCCCAAGATAGCCTGCCCCTGTGGACCGATCAGTTTGGTTCAATGTCCCCTTAGAAATCTTTGCTAGATCCTTATACTAGACTATACGTATCGCGAGTCGTGTTGAATTGTGGTTAATCCGTAGAAAATTGATGTGACCCGAGCCCGTTTTCACCCCTACGGTACGGTTCATGGTGTCAAGTTTATCATGGGACGCTGGCAGACATCACAGCTTCCCATGTTCTGATGCGCCCGGTGTTCATCATATTATGATCATGGGCCCTTTGTTGTGAATGGAATTTGTGTAAACAACATCTTCAAAACATTGATAAGTGTCTCAGCAAGTACAGCGTACATAATGTTCATTGAAATGTTGAACGTGCTTTTGTGTCTGAAAGCTTCTTCAGAAGGTCGAGTTTCATGCATTTACCTTCACCCTGGTCATGCAGTATTTGCCGGAACAGATTGTTACTTTGTCAATGCGTACTAAACTCTGTTGCCCAATGTTTTGACTAAAAAAGTTGCATGTTTAGAATATGTTACCTCCCTTTTCTACATGTTTTGCTTCAGGAGTTCTTCCATTTTAGGGATGCTCAAATATGGATTCATCACCACGCACAATGTTCCTTGCTTTTGCCCTTGTTGAATGTTCGTGTAGTTGCTTGTTTCGAGCTATTTCACACAAGTCACACATAGCTAACCCCGTCATATCTCTCAAAGTTCAAATCTGAGTTTTGAAATGCTGCAAGTGTTTGGGTCCACCTTTAATGCTGAACATGTGCCACTTTTCGTTTGTTGCTGTTTAAGAAACACAACATGTACGGTATGAACGGACGGTGCTTCGTGCTATCATCGCTTGCTTTCAAATTGTGATTCATTTAATTCGAAGTTCTGTAGGGACCTCCGGTTCGGAGCACCCCGATGAACGAGGCCAAGAAAAAGTGGGCTGGAAAATGAAGGCGACAGGACCTTCATGGTGAGCTCGTCAGGTGGAAGGCAAGCTTCAAGCCCAGTTCCCTTTCAGGAATTGTAATTCACTAGTCTTGTTATTCTAGGGGTTGATTCCCCATTCTTTTCCACCATCGTTCTTTTCAAAAACCGGATCTGTTTGTTCTGGGTTTTTGATGGTTTCCTGAAGAAATTCGGATCCCTGGAAAGAATAGAATTGGAAGGTACCCCTAGAGTTGTTATCTTTGCTACATCTTGCTTGGATGTTAGGACTTTAACTTTTTGCCAACTAATGGGTTTTCCATCAAACCACCAAAAGTTAAAACTTTTAGGGGAGCAGAAAGCAATCGAGTTATGGATTTCATGTGCTCCCTTTCACGAGGATCCGATTCAGCTGTCAGGAGCGCTTCCTTGAGCCTGGCACTCTGCGCAGCCTCCGGAAGTTCGCTCGGGAGCCGAATGCGTGCTGGAGCGGTTGGTAGCGCTTGGTACCCTCCCTACTAACTTGGCACCTGACAAAAGGTCCCTACAAGAGGAAATTGATCTTCCAGGTACCCTCCCACAGTTGCCATGTTAGTGGGAGGGAGGGTAATTTCTTACATTCTTGCCGATGAAGCTAGAAAGTCATCAGATGAAAGGTTTTGGGTGAATGGTTGCCGAAGATTTGAGCGTGAAAGATGGAGTTGCCTTTTGCCTGGCGAGAAACAAGCTTGCAATCTTCTGCAGCCCTTTGCGAGGCTTTTGTTTTTTTGCTGATGGATCCCGAAACTACTTCAATGGCTGAAATCAAGAAGCAGGATTTGCCCCGTGAGAGCACACCCAGATTTCTGGCTTAGGGTCTGCATCTCTTTGAGAAAGATCAGTCTTTGACAGGAATGCTTCCAAGGGATACACGAAGCAAGAGGTGAGTGTGATAAACCGGCCCAGCGGCTCTCGCTTGGTGAGCCACCAGCAAAGCCTATGCAAACAAATGGCTGCGGCTCAAATTATAAGGTCCGGTAAGAGAAAGTCCCCACCAGAAATAGACCACTTTAGTACTTACCAGGTTGATTGCGACTCAGGTGAGGCCGGCCGGCGATGACAATTGGACACGTTTTTCACTTTGACAGACGAGGTTTGGTGGCAGCATTCGTGTCCGAGCACTGCAAGCGGTGATCACCGTCATCACCAAGGATATGCTTAGATAGTTGTATCATGTCTTTTTTGCCCTCGCCTTCTTCACCTGACAGGCAGTGGTTGGTAGATTCTGAGTTGCCATCCGCTCCCTTTCGGCTTTCGGATTGGGGATCGCTCATTTTGAACAACCTTTGTCAGGGATCTAGTAAACAGGAGATAATTTGGGATCCGCCACTTTGACCCGCCTTTTGCTTTGCATACATACTTGTTTATAAAATCTGGGTGTTTCTCACATTGGTGGTCCATGGTAAGGGATTCCTTGCGGTTCCGCTCTACCCAAAAAGGGTCCCTGACGCAGCGCGAATCCGAGAACTCAGACCATCGCGACTCGAGGCACGGGCATCGGCCTTCCGCCGCGCGCTGCTGTCCATTGTGGCGCTGTCTCTGTCAAATGAGGACCCTGTCGATGAGAGGCGTCAACGCGGACCAGTGCTGTGTGTCCTAAGTTGTGGCTCCATCTCTGTCCAGGTATCTCATGCTGGGGTTCTAAGAGGATTTTTACCCCCACACCACGACCTTGATGCCCCGTTTTCGCAACGGGGGGGGGGGGGTAGTCATTTGGGGGTAGTGGAAAATAGGGCCGCCCACCTAGAGGTAAAACGAGCCGAGCTCACCACTATGTAGGTCCTTTACTTGGGGATCCCTTATTTTAGGTGTTTGAATTATCACGACATCACTGCTGGAGTTGGCGTAAGCTATGTTTATGTGAGGGGCTGAAACGGCTGTGCTTTGCCAATCGTCCTGCTAAGACAGGATTTAGGAGGTTCCTCGACAGCCCTTTGTTGGGTTTTGCACGTTGGGCGGTAGGCTTGATCCCCCCCTATCACCGTGCATAAACAGTGCCTGTTGCTTGCTTTCTTTCGTTCCCGCCTCGCTCAAATTGTAAAATTTGCAGAGAGGTGTTTCTTTGCAGGGAAGGGCTGTGGGCAACGGTGTAGGCCCTTTTGGTTGGATATGGATCTTGGCAAGCTATTACAAGCTCACCTGGTTGTAAAACAAGCTCATCCATGATCAAGGTTCCTTGGGGATTTCTGATTCAAGTGCGTGTGTGCGTGTGTGTGTGTGTGTGTGTGTGTGAGTTTGTGTGAATTGTCGCAACTTGCCCAGCTATGAATTGATTTCGCTGGTGTTGGTTTACTTTCACGCCTCCGGCTCAGACCTCCGACATTACAGGCCTTTCTTATGTTTGTCGAGTTTTCCCTTTGGAATTATCCTATTGCAAGTGTTCCTTTGGAATTGTCCCACTCGAATTTGCCCTTTGGAGTTCTCCCATGGGAATTTGCCCTTTGGAATTGTCCCGAATTGTCCCTTTGAGTTTTTTCCCTTTGGAATTCTGCCTTTGGATATTTTGGGTATTCCTTTGGTACTTTCCCATTGGAATTCTCCCTTAGGCATGTTCCCTCTGAGATTTGTCCCATTTGAATTTCCCCATTGGACATACCCCATTGGAAGTTTCCAATTGGAATTTTCCCACTGAAAGCCTCCCATTGGATTAATTCCTTTGGGGTTCTCCCAGTTGAAGTTTCCAATTTGAATTTGTCCCTACAGTTCTCCCATTGGACTTTTCCGTTTGGGGTTCTCTCTTGATGTTTTTCCCGTTGGACGTTTTGCTTTGGACCTGCCCCATTGGAACTCTCCAATTGAAATTATCCCATTGGACATTTCACATTGGACTTCTGACATTGGAATCGTCCCATTGAACTTTTGAGTTGTTTCTTTGGAGTTTCCCCATTAGAAGTTTCCCTTTGGAGTTCTCTCCCAATAGAGTTTTCTCCACTGGATTTGTCCCTTTGGAGTTTTGCCTTTGGAATCTTCGCTTTGGACTTTTCCCTTTGGAATTGTCCTTTGTAAATCTGAGCGGCTTACAATCTTAAATTCTTAGTGGCTTAATTTGTTAACATCTCAATTGCTTCCAGTCTGAAAATAGTAATGGCTTAAAACATTGAAATATTAATGGCGTTAATCCTTACTTACAATCTTAGTGGAGTTACATCTTAATTGTTGTGGCTTAACATGTCAACATATTCATGGTTTAAAGTCTGAACATCTCAATGGCTTCAAATCGTTAAACACATTAAAAGGCTTCAAGTCTTAGAATCTTCATGGCTCAAAGTCTTACTGGCATAACATCTCAAACATGTACTGGCTGAAAATCTTAAATCTTGGTGGCTTAACGCGTTGAAATGTTTAGTGGCTGAACATTTTAGAATATGAATTGCTGGAAACTTGAAAATCCTAGTGGATTAAGCTCTGAACATCTGAATGGCCTACAATCTTAAAACATTTGGTGGCTTAACGTGTTAACGTCTTAATGGCCTAAAGTCTGAGCGTTGTAATGGCTTGAACAATTTTGAAATGTGGATGGCTTCAAGCCTTAGAATCTTAACAGAATCAATTCTTAGATTCTCAGTATCTTAATCAAACAGTAGAATCTTAATGGAGTAAAGTCTTAAAATATTAGTGGCTTTACGTGTTAAAATCTTCATGGCTTAACGTCATAACATCTTAATGGTAAAATATTCAATTCTAAGTGACTGCAAATCTCATGTTCTTGATGGCTTCAAATATTGAAATATTAGTGGCTTAACATCACATGTAAACATGGTAGTAGCTACTGAACATCTTGGGTGCCACAAGACACGAATAGGGACCTTTCATTTGACCCTCTGTCTCTATGCCCCTTTTATAAATGTCATCCAGATCATGCCAGTGATGCTGGTGATGCGTGTCCCGCAAGCTCGTATGAAAGGATTTGATCTACGAAAAGGGAACGTCTGGAAATACCGCGCTTTCTTATGTCCAACATGCCGTTTGTTGTCGGCGGATTGTAGTTCTGATCAGTTACCAAGTATGTCTTTTTCCCACATTCAGCTCGGTGGGGTCTCGACATGCATGTTTGGTACCAGGAATATTTTGAATTGATCTAGCCAACGAGGTAAAAGTAAAGCAAGACATAAACAATCATAAACGCATTGAGGGCGGCATCAGCTTTTGATGACCACGAAAGACTGCTTGCAACGACTATGTACAGTAGAGAGTAGCGTTTAGGATGTCTGTTGCATATCCAATTCGAAGGCCCTTGGGAAGTTTTAAGAAGCCAAGACGGCGCTCCAAAGCGCACGACTGGCCCCTTGAGCTTGGATGAGCGAGGAGCCAGTCATACTGCAACATGTCAGCACGCAATGAGGTCCGCAGGTAGTTGGTCCACGGCTCATATTCCGCCGTGGATCAACATGCAATTTCGTGTGTTTTTACCCCTGCAAACACTGATTTTTCAGCACTGTACCCATGCCAGCCAGATGGTAAGAACACCCGCTCACGCGCACCCGCTCAGCACTGCACACATGCCAGCCAAATGGTGAACACCCGCTCACGCGCACCCGCTCAGCACTGTACCCATGCCAGCCAGATGGTAAGAACACCCGCTCACGCGCACCCGCTCAGCACTGTATCCATGCCAGCCAGATGGTAAGCACGCCCGCTCACGTGCACCCGCTTGGTAAGCACCCGCTCAGCACTGCACCCATGCCGAAGAACACCCGCTCACGCGCGCCCGCTCAGTACTGTATCCATGCCAGGCTCGACTATGCTTAGTGCTGTTGTGGTACTCAGGTTTCGGATAGGACTTGGAGGTCTCTTAAGACTTGGCTGCCGCCGAAGGTGTGTGCCAAGCTTAACATCGACGGGTCTAGCCAGTTCCACCCTGCAGTGAAGCAGCAGGTTTTCCAGTGCAACCGGCGGCAGACGCTAGGTGCTCAAAACCCTAACGAGTTTTTGCTTGCCCTGGAGGCCCTGCTGTGACAAGGAACGCGGTCGGTGTTTAATTGGGAAAAAGCAGTGCATCGTGCCGTTTGAAAGTAGTTCACGAGGAACAAAACCCTTGTTTTCATCGGGAAGAACCAACGCAAACAGAAACCCTGCTTGGGGTGCACGTGTGAAAAGCACGTAATCACTTAAGGCTTCGGTTCATTGGGATTTCCCATACGAAAACACGTGTTGTTCTTGACTTGTGCTACTGAACTGCTGCTTTGACTCCGGGCGGAATATGAGCCGTGTTCCTAGTTTCCTTCGGTTCTGCCATGTCGTGTCAGCGATATAGTCAAGTGCGCTTGCATTTGTTTTTTTTATCGGGCTGTTTGCCCCACGAACAACAATCATGGGGCTGCTTGAAAAACTTTGGCTGTCCAAGCTTGAAAGCAGATGTTGACCCGTTGGTTTGTTGGCTAATGGAGCCAAACCCAAAGTTTGTGCTTACGTTCTTTGTGGGCGCAAGGACGCGTCCTGGTTCACTCAGTGAGCATAGTATGACCAGGTCAGCCATTTCAGGATCAGCAGTTGCAAGGCTTCCTTCGAATTTGGGAGCCACTGACAATATCCACGGGTCGTTTATTGTTGGCTTGGATGCGACCAAACCCGGCCAGTCTCATTTTCCACCCATCCGCCCGCCCGCCCACACACTTTTGTCATATCTTGGAGATCAAGCAGTACTATCCACGACCTAAAATGGAACATAGTTTCAATTTGCCGTTTTAGCCTTGGCCTTTTCAGGTTTCCGCAGAGACCAGAACAAAACAAACAGTTTGTTTTCGTTTCCTGGGAGTTTCTGCCTGGTCAACCTGGAATGCAGGGCCCCGCAGACAGGACACCAGCAGATGCAACCATTTGGGGTGTTCCGTCGCGCGCGAGCCAATCGCGATACCGAGAGGACCGAAATTTGCTGCACGAGCAGTTCTTGGCCATGGACCGTGAGAAGCGCGGCCCGGGGCTCAAGAAAAAAACTGGGGACATGAACCTGTGGATGGACGAAATCCTGCACCACTTGAAACCATGGGAAAACCATGGTTTGTTGGTATTTACCGGGGAATCATCATTCTAGGGTTTCTTAGGTGGTGCAGGATTTTGTCGATCCACCGAATGGAAGGGGTGACATGGTCCCAACTGCTGTGTTTGTTCTAATTCTGGGTGAAAGGCGATAGCCCAATTGTCCGAACTTCTGTTTCGGGGCAGGGGAGGGTCACAGGACTTGAAGTTCGTCATGGTTTTAAGTGTCTCTGCCATGGGTAATCCGCTTGCGCTTTGTTCAACAACTCTTGGCTAAGGCACCATCACGCTCTTGGAGATGAAGAGCGTGCTGGAGGTGACAACTCTGGGGTTGTGCTGTAGGATTCAGACTTATTCTTTTGCACCTTTCCCTTTTCCCTGCTTTTGCGCATCAAACACGGCTTCGTGATGAATCACTAAGCACTGAAGCAGGCGAGGCTCCGCCTTGCGCGCCTTCCTCGGATCATCCCCCCTTGCGGGATGCGCTGTTGCAGTTGGTTGCGCCCACGTCGATTTGGTTTAGGGGAAAGGATGCTTCTGACATTTACACTACTTTGTGGTTTGCAAGAAGGGACTCGGTCCATGCTTCAACCTAACTCATTTCACTGGAAGCCTGAGCCTGTCGCAAGGAGAACTACCATGTGGACGGGGCAGAGGCAGAGGCCACGATCAGAGCCGTTCTCTCAAAGCGGACCGCCTCTTGGTTGAAACCAAAAGGACGCCCTTGCCATTTTGGGGGGCCGATTCCGATTTGCAGAAACACCCGGCCCCTCAGGCTTCTGTGAACTTCCGTTACGAGAAACTGCTAAGTTACGCCCATTCTGTGAGAGGGAGGCCTTGAAGGCAGCCTTCTGCTCACACTGTTGCGCGTGCACCTGAGGGAAACCTTATTTGTTTGCCAGACTTACCTAAGCTTCTTGTAATTTTTCCATTTTGGGTTCCTTTTGTTCCCTTTAAGATTTTAGCCAGCAACAAGTTAAGGGGGTACAAGTTTTGGCCAAGGCTTGTCCAGCCACGTTATTCCCCCGTTTCTCCTGCATCGTTTATTAATAGCGAAGTTTCCATATGACCAACAAAGGCAGCAGAGAACACGAGCTGGGGGCCAGCACCCATAATTTGGTGGCTCACCCGTTCAGCTTCCTAGGAGGGACCCCAGAATGTTTTTGCTGGCTTCTGAACTTCCTAAGTTCCTAAACTTTTGGGGTAGACATGGGTGGACCATCATCATCTGAGTGGTAAACATAAAGTTTGAACTTATTGTAGGTCAAAGCGGTGCGTCATTTAACCACCAGCCCAACCACGGATTCCCATGGGTCTACTGTTGTTTGGCGCGTACAAATAGTGGGAAAGAGGGACCGTAGCAACAGCATATTGGCAGGCCTCATGTTCTTACTGCGGTGTTGCACTCAATGAGCCTTGGGGCCATTGGTTTTGAGAGTTGATCCACGGTCAAACATAGCTTTTCAAGTTGCAGGCCCAGAGACCACCAAGTTTAACAGACAAGATCCACAAGAAACCCATTTTACCCAACCGAACAATGTGCCCAGAGAGAGCAAACATGGATGTGTGTCAAAAGAGGGGACCCCCATGTTTTGTTTGGTTATCCCTTGAACCGAGCAGGGTACCCTCATAAAGCCACTCACGCCTCTAGTTCCTAGATTTTAAAAGAAACAGGAAGCCCGTTCAGTGGTAAACAAAAAGTCTAGACTTCTTCTTGCCAATACATGAGGCTAATGAGCGTATGACTACGGCATACTGGCCATAGTCATGAGATACCTGGGTTGTGCGCCTTACCTTGTCTTGACACGTGTTCCTAGCGTATGGTATCGCGCTTTTGGGCTTTGTGCCTGGTGGCCCCATTGTGGAGAGATAGCGAGGCGACTCGTTCTTAAACGTGGAGAAAGACTGGGACTCAGATGCCTGAGTCTGCTCGCCTCGCAGGCCCTGTTCAGCTGCTTGGATACGGACAACGATGACGAGATCGAGTACAGCGAGCAGGGGGGCACAATTGTTGCATGCATGCGTGCGCGCGCACTGTGCATCAGATCTTAGGGACAACCTCTGGCCCTTTGAAGCATGCTTGCCCCCGAAGTTGGTGAATCTTCAACCTGTGGGGACCAGGTTTTCCCCTGATTTGAGTGAGCGCCAGCATCACAGCTATGTTGCAAGCCAGGATGTGCTGCAGCATGCAGTGCGCTTAAGGTGAAATTTGCTCATCTTCTTTCTAGCTTTGCCCATGCTACTGGATCCAGTAGAATCGTGCTTTCATTGGTAAAACGTTGGTTAAGCAAAGTGAAACTTTCGAGGTGTCACCCCACAAATGACGGCTTGAAATGTGTGCTTGCTTGAATTAAGAAGGCCGTCACAAATTTGACCGGTTGTTCAGACATCAGGAAACTGCCGTCCGTTTTGGGGCCCACCATTCCTTCCAAAGGCGTTGGGCTGTTTTCTCAGGATCGGATCCCTGGGCATGAAGGCTTAGGCTCAGCATTGCCACTTAACTAAGTGATCGAACGGGTTTATCCCTGACTTCTGTCTAAGAAGGATTCCACTAGCTCCAGCGTGAGTATATCCTGATGCATTTGGCCATGTAATAGTGAGCTCTCTCTTGGGAGTCGTGGATCGGAGCTACTGCAAATCATAATAGAGCTGTTATGGCAAGAATGGGCAAGCCCCAACTGAGAGCCAGAAGGTCGAGCTCGTGCGGAGCATGTTGCGGGGTTTCTTCTGTTTGGGCATGGCGGTCTACGGGTTTTTCCCAGAGGTAGGACACCACAGGCAGATGCAGCTAATGCACCAGTTCAAATTGTCAAAGAATCCAAGTGGGTTTGTGTAGTTGTTGAGACCGGTTTCAGGTTGGTGAAAGGGAAACTATCCAGAAGGAAGGCCACCAAAATGGAGGAGGGCCTATTTGACACCTACCCAATCAGCTGGGATTCGCGGAGAACCAGTGATTCATCAAGTCCGCCTTTATAGGACAAGAGGTATGTACTATGTGCAATAGATTCCATCAAAAGCCGCTCTTCCTCCCACTGACTTGTTTCTCAAACCAGTGAGGCCGTTCTTGTTTCATTACTCGACCACGTTTCGACATGCAGTGCAAGTTTCCAATTGCACCCCAGATATGTATTGGCGTGGATGCAGGGTGGAGCAGGGTGGGGGTTGTCGACACTAGGGCACCCGAAGGGGAGCCCCAAGAACCGGTCACCTTGTTAACTCTCCAGGTCGAAAGTGATGCATAAGTCTGTGCAGAGGTCTAACTCGGCTTGCTCCAAATCACTTTCTTCACTCGTATGCGAGATGGCTTTGTAGCAGTGCTGTCCCACTATGAACAGCAGATTCGGATTAGGAATCCCCTCATTCTGAACAACCACTCAGGCAAAGGGTGTCAAACACTGACCCTCCCCAAGTCATTTTGAGAACCCCTCAAGATGTTCACCCAACTTAGACACGCGGCAGCTTCCTAAGGTTCTTGGCTGCTGCTTTGATTGGCCGCGTGCAAGTGCACGAGGACCGGATACTCAGCCGGCTGGATTTTTATGGTCCCTACACGGCGCCCCTACATAAAATTCCCCAAAGCCCCTTCCCCGTGCCTCCACTAAATCAAACCATACGGAGGAAACCAGGGCAGGGGGGAGCCTGTGAGGGGAACCCTGAGAATGGGTTGCTTCTGTGCAAACTGTGTCTGT
>CAUJNA010000236.1:97500-112500 GCA_963377175.1 Effrenium voratum | reverse complement strand
TGCCGAACAAAGCATATTTCTTATTGACCATCTGGCTAGCATTTGTTGATGTTTCACCAGGCTCGCATGTGGGTTTAGACAGTTCCGGGAGTGCAATCAATCAGTTTTTCCTTGCGTAGTTCAGTAGTTGTGAAGTCGCAGGAATGAGCCTTGGCTAGATGATTTGCAATTATAACAGCCCAGTTCGTTGTGAAGCCAACTGAGGATTTGAAGCCGACACCTCCAGATATTTCAGCTAGTTAAGATATCTATGCTTCTCCAACCCCAGTTCGGAGCGTTTTGGGGGCAAGGAGATGGATGGTGCTTTGAGGCCCAACCGCCTCCCAACGGCCTCAGTCCGTTCGACAGGTCCTGGGCGAGCATTTCGAAGGCGCGGAGATGGAGGAGCTCATCCGAGAGGCGGAGCGAGCGCCTGGGTGGAGGGGTGGAGGGTTGGGAGGTTGGGACGGTTAGGGGCAGGGGTTGTGAGCTGGAAGACTTTCTGGAGACTAAACGCAAGTTGTGTTCGTTTGGTGAGTCGGTAGCCAACATTTTGGTTGATAGAAAATTGCAAGCAATTTGTATGTTTAATTGAGATGCTCGATTTTTGCCAAACAATGGGGCCGTTTCCAGATGCGACGCTGGGTTGTGTTGGGTTCGCGCAGGTCGTCCAGACTGAAACCGTCCATGGTTTCAGATGAAGTCATAGCTTGCAATTGCCCCAGGTCCATGAGCCCAGTGAGCGGTGCAAACTCGGGCTATGTTTGAACTTCCGACTGGGCTTGACGTAGTTTGAGTTTGGCTTCAGTTTGTTTCTTCAAGAGCGGTTGCCTCAAAGCCCAGCTCCAGAGAGAGAGAGTGCTGCTTGGCCGTGAAAGACACATTCTGTTTAACCAATGGCCAAACAAAAAGACAAAGTGTATGTCTTATATACACATATATCACATATCTTACATCAGGCCCAACTAGCAACTCTAAAAGCCCGTTTTTACGCATTAAGCAAGAGTTGTGGCATCCGAAGTCCCGCGTGCCAATCCCTGAGTAGCATAAGCGGGCGTAAACATGTGGACACATGCCGCGCAAGCATGAGCCTAAGCTCTGCTTTGACCGCAAGCTCCGCAAGCATGCCGTGCCGGAGTCGTTTCATAGAGGTGCTTATGGGTTTTTGCGGGTGGCTTGCATTGTTTCAATCACTCCGAAATTGATTTGTTCGAGCAATGGCAAATAGCCCACCTCCTTCGAAGGCAGCTTTGGTTTCGCTTTAGGCAGTCATGTGCTCGATTGTCAACAATGTCTAGTATAGCGTTGTTGAAATCCTTCCCTTCTCCAAGATGCAAAAAGGGGTTCTCAAACAGCCTTTGCATAGCACAGACCTACGATATCTTTGAACCCATTTGCCAAGCTATTTACCCTTTGTCTCAAAAAGCAGCTACCTGCGCAACCAATTGGGCAAAGACACAACTGCTCGTGCCAAACAAAAGTAGAGCACTTGTCAGTCTTACAGACTGCCGCGCAAGCAACACTTGTTGCGGAAGCGAACTATCAGCGCACGCGCAAGCAAACTTCCACGAAGATATGCATCGCATGGTTTGAGAGCTCAAATGGTGCCCCAGCCCCCAACCTAAAAATGCTTCTGCCGGTGATTAATTGCTTGGGCTGAAGCACAATATACATTCACTATGTTTCGAACATGCTAGCAAAAGGTGGGTCCTTTTTCCTGATGGTGAAGTACAATGTTCGCAAATGCTTGAGTTTGTTGTGGCTTCTAGGCGGACGTGAGCGGCCATGGGCAGATCGACTACGATGAGTGTCGGCCTCGACTGTCGGCCGGAGGGTTTCTGGACGCCCACAGGTGCTTCAGTTTTCATTCACCCATTTCGGGTTTGTGTCAAAACAAGGGAGTCCTTCGAGTCCCTCGTACCGAAGGCAAACCAGGCCTGGCACAAAATCCGACGCCGTCGATGCTGTAACCAACATACATGGGTTGGAACCCCCGTGGTGGACATCTTTTACATGGAGATTCAGGTGCAATCGACAAGTTGTGAGCTGTTTCCCATTGGAATTATTGGCCACATGACAACGCTTGGTCTGAAAAGCACTGCACGCCATTCATCCTCGGGCTTCCGGGCAAACGAGTTCACCTATTCAAGCATCCCTTCCTGCAGATCGTAACATCATGGTCGGACGCATGGCACCTGTAATCGGAGCCACTGCAAGAACAGATTGATTTTATGCAAGTTGCCTGCGATTTGGGTTCTAATTGCTGCAAGCAAATATGTGTCATTCGCAAAGTAGTTTGGTAGGCCGTTCAGCGGAACATTGAGTCCTACCACTCTGAAAAGCTTTCGCCCGAGTCATCCCCCCCGCCCAGGTTCCTGGCGTATTTCTACAGGCGAGGAGATCGCATGTCAGACGTCAAAAGGGTCGGGTCAAGTCAGCGTACCTACTCCAAATGCCCACTTGTTTGTAGGGAGTATTTCGATTAACCCAGTTTGTCATGATCAACAACTCTCATTGTTTTAGTCAGCCGTTAACATCCTTTTATATCATACCCCAAGAAAAGCAGGTAGTGGGTGTTGGGGGTCGGCTTCCCTGGGCGGGATAATGAGGCTGGTTCACCGAAAAATCATTCCACAATTTTCAGGCGGTTTCGATTTTTTGGGCTGTGCATTTAAGGTCCAACAGAAAAAACTGAAAAAATAGCAGAAAGGTTGGGGGTGGCGGCAGCCCCCCCCCCATGATGATCAGAGAAAGCATCAACATGATAATGTTCAAAGAATCGACCGACTCCCACGTATGTGGTATGCTTTGGTAAGTTTCAAGAAGCAATGGCAGACGCCTTTGGAGACTGCGTTGACAGCGGTTATGCTTCGTTGCTGAGAGGAATCTCTTTTGTCACTTTTCTTGGGGATCCAATTCAAAAAATGATCTGCAGTGGGGCAGCTCAAACAGGTCCTGTGCTCTCAATGTGGTGCATCCTGAGTAAGAGGCTTGCTCAAGGTCCTACACAGTGGGCATCCTCAATTCAGCCATTTCAATGTGCAACTCCGACTGTTTGTCCTTTTGTCAACGCCGGAAAAAGGCAATTTGTTGCTTGTTGTTTCATCGTTCAACTCTGACACGCGAATTCCTGACCAAAAGGTCAGTGGGTAGAAGACAAGCAGGGGCTGGACCTGTGGTCGCCGAATTCTACCCTGGAACCAGAAGCAATCATAATTTGGCGAAGCACTGCAACATACTAGTGCCAGCCTTGGCTAACATTGCCTTGGTTTTGAGGTTTCCGTCATTTTCCCGATTGCTAGCAACAGTTAGATGCATATTGTGCAGGCTTGCTGCTTTCTCAAAGGAACGTTCTGCTGGCTTTCCCTTCAGTGGAAAATGTTAATGACTAGTAACGTCCACCAACTCAGCAATCACGTGAACAAACGCCCAAAGCAGGGGCTTTTGCACGCATGAAATAGAGGCAGTTCCTGGCTATGATGCTTGAGCTGATGTGTGGGTCACGCCTTTCTCCTACCAGTTGGTGGTTGTGACTCGGGTGTTTTGCCCAAACTCTGGCAGGGCCGACACTGATGGCCTGCCCAAGTACAGCGTACTACCGCCCATGGGAACTCAGGCAGGGGCTTCGTCCTGCAAAATCCTAATTCGCGCTTTTTCAGTTTCCATGGCCCTTTGAACAGCTGAAAGAGCGTTCAAGCTGTACGCGACATGTCTATTGTTTGTTAAGCAGGGTTCCCTTCTGAAACACCGATACGAATCAAGTTGGTGCTTACGTCACGATCCTGGAAAGGGGGGATCGGTGGATCGGATCGGCCGACAGCGGATTGGCATAGGATGAGTTATGAACAGATGCCATGTCGAGCAAAGAGATGAGCCAGAGAGGTTTTCCCTGGCACCGAGTTCGGGCGTATTTGTTTGACAAGCTTTTCTGGGGTTTAAAGGAAGCCAACCGGATAGCATCCATTTTGTGGTTCACCCAAAGACCAGCCCTTCTTTTGGTGTCTCAAATTTGTTAGAGTGTGGCCCAACTTGTTGAGGGGAAAACCACTTAATGCTTTCAGAAGCTTTCTTTACTTTTGAGTAAACACAACTTGCATGGAACCCCAATCAAACGGGTGTGTTTCTTTTTCTGGGTAAAGGAGGCTTCTCACTGTGGGTATTTGAAGACATGCCCAAACGTGCTGTTTCTCCTTTGAGACGAACCTATTTCTCCAAGGCTTCGGTGTTCTCGGTGATGGGCAAGCGCGCGGCACAGAGCGACCTGGGCCCGGCGGCCCGGTGGCTGCCTTGCTTCCTGGGTAGTTCACCAGGCTTTCTGGAAGGAAGCTTAGGGAGAAGCTTATCAAAAGATAAATAGTTGTATATGATGTTCTCACCATGATTTTGTGTTGAACTCCTCTCCAATCCCATTTAAAGTATGTGGGCAGTACCCTCTTTCCAACAAATCGTGAAAGATTGAGCGGGCTATCTCCTTTTATCATTGTAGGACAGAGCTCCAGGTGAAACTCTGCCTCAGTTTAAGTTGCCCATTTCTGCGGGAATGATGTGAATGCCGAGAACGTCCTTGTAATTGCGGCGTTTCGTATTCGATGACCAGTGTACCTCCACAAAAGGCTCGCTATGTTGCGAGAGTATCTGGGTTCTCCAAACATCTTTGCATAGGGTCGAGTAAATATGGAACAGAGTCAGAGGTTCTGTGTACGGCCCGTGTTTGCCTTGTTCGCTACCTTCGTGACCTTCTTCGCAAGCTCTGCCCACGAGGCATTTATGGCAAGGTGCCGGTCGTGCGGGCCTCAGCTTGAGGATTTGGTTGCGCCAGCCGCCTCGGCCGAGCTGAACCCCATGGTCGTTCAGTGGCACCCACTCTGTTTGTCTGTTTGTGTTGTTTTGTTTTGTTTGTTTCTTTTGTTGGTTGGTTGGTTGGGTGGCTGGCTGGCTTGCTGGCTGGCTGGCTGGCTGGTTGGTTGGTTGGTTGGTTGGTTGATGCTGGTTGGTTTGGTGGGTTTCTTTGGTTTGGTGGGTTTCTTTTCCCCATGTTCCCCAAGTGCTGAAGCCATCGATCTTAGTGTTCTCTGTCGTAGGGTTGCGGAGGGTTCCGGGGTGTTCGATGGAGCGGTTGCTGAGCAGGGTTCTGGAGGGCTCTGGAGGTTTGCGGGGGTTCCACGGAGCAGTTGCTGGATAGGAAGGTTTGGGCGTTCCATGTAGTGCTTGATTAGAGTTTTGGAGGCCTGGTGGTATGGCCCGTTGCTGCAAAGGGTCCCGCTGGGTTCGGAGGTTTTCTGGGCGTGGAGCGTTGCTGGATTGAGTTTCAGGGGGCTAGGGGTTGAGAGTGGTTCGGAGCTCCTGGAGCATAGGGTTAGTGAATGGGGTTTGGCGCTTGCCGTAGGGGATACCTGGGCTTGTTGATTTGTGTGTTTTCCTTGCTTGCTTGCTTGCCTGCTTGCTTGCCGTTTGTTTTCATGATGTGTGTCTTGGTTTGTTTGTTTGCTCGCCTGTTTATGTGTTGTCTCTTTCTCTTTAATGCATTTCATTTCTTTAGCCCGACTTTGCCCAAATCAGAGGGTGAGTCCATAGTCATAGGATTTAGATTCGCCTCCCCTACGCTCCCACGTTTCCTCCAAATAGTAGTTGAGGCCACTATCCAGGTGAATTTTCATGGCAGGGAGGGGCTGAATCCTATGATCATTTGAGCTGTGCGATTGCGTGCGGCGAATGGTCAGGGCTCCACCATGATGCCCCCCACCTTCTCCGTACAGTCCGCACCCGTGTCCCAGGCTGGAGCCAAGATGCGCATTCGCATATGGACATAGATGCGACAGATCCCCAAGTTTGGTTTCATCATCCACTTTTACTTGCCCACATGAGGAAAACTGAACAAAAACCTTCGCGGAAGGTTTGCAAGCGCAAACGATGAACGGCATCCAACGTGCATGCCCCGCAGAATTGCAAGAAGCCCACTTTTATCATGTTGAGCTGTCTTCCAAGATGGCAAGAAGCACCCTGAAATTAGATTGATAGTATTGTTGCTGCATAACAATCATTGTAACACTTAGTCAAGAGCGTTTGCCGACAGTAATTGTCCCCCCGAAACTTGAAAGTGGGTGATGGCGTTGTTTCCGAAGCCCCCCAATACAGATCGGCTACCTTTGTGCAAGAGCAAGCCTAAACAAGAAATACAAAGCTGCGGACTAAAATACGACAGATGTGCGGCCTAGGCTAGAGCGTGGTGCGTTCGTGTCGCGTAGCTCACACGCTCCTTTGCACGCCACTGCTCGCAAAAGCAAAGCCGTCAATGCCACGGAAGTCGGCAATGCAAACTGTACCGTGCCAGGAACGCTTGGGCTTGTGGAAGGGGATGCGGAATAGTTTCCAATGAAGGATGAGAGGACCAAAAGCCGGCACGCAGTTGTTTGCTTGCAACGCCTTCCTGGCAACTCTCTGATTAGTCCGGCGAGCTGCTCGGCTTTTTTGTTTTCTTGTCAGAATCGCTTTGAGCTCGGGAAGGGCTTGATTGGTTGGTGGATCTAGCCCCTCCAGTCATGGAAGTGGAAGTTTTGTGGGGGTCCCCCAGGAAAATCATCTTACGCCCCGGAAGTGAACCTTCTTGGGAGGTTCAAGAGCACCTGGCAGACAAGTTTGCGCTTGGCGCGCCCTTGGTTGCACGCCAGGAAGCCTGGGCCAAGCGGAAGGCCCGAGCGATTCGAAGCCCCGGTTTTTCGATTGAGAGGGCCTCCAATGGGCTCCGAGCCCAAGAAAAGGGTGACTAGCTCCTTTTCTGGGAGCTTTGCGTTTTGCACCTCAAAACGCCAAGCACGTGGGGCGTGGGAAGGCGATTTAGAGATTCTCAAAGAGTAGGGGACCCCTTTTTGGATGGTTTCCAAGGCAATATATCGAACAAATGCATAGTCTCCCCGAGCATTTTAATTAAACCGCAGCCCTCTAGTGCCCGAAACACGCGTGGACATCTGAAGACACTTGAATCATTGAAGTTGTTTGCTGCAATGAGCCGTTCAGTAGAGGGCACCAACAATGCGAACCTTTATGCCTCAGGCCCTGTTGTTGGAGTCTTGAGCGGCAAACAGACTTCTTCTGGACGATGCTGCTTTTTCATTCCAAGAAAGGCCTACAGAGTTTAATCCAGTTTAACTAGCTGGTGGTTGGAAGGGAGCAAAGGAACTGGGGACATCAAACATCTAGGGACTGTTGGCCAAAAGCATAGTTGACCACTCACTGCACGCCCAAAACGGGGCCGCGGGAGGACTTCTCACGTTTGCTCCGAGCCAGGCACGTACGGAAAAGCTGGGCGCGGTCATCGACAAGTTGCTGTCAGGCGCTGGGGCGTGCGCTTCCGGTCAAAAATGCGACCTGCTAGGTTGGTGAAAGTGAACTAGCTATTCTCTTTTGGTATTCCTCCCTATGAGTGCGACAGACCGTGAGACAGGTATTCTGCCCGCTGAGTTGGTGTTGGATCTCTTTTGAACATTGCTTTGCATTGTATGGTACGGTGCACCAAATACGGGCCAGAAACAACAAGCGGTACTGTATTTGTTGTTGGCGGCAAATGATGGTGGTATTGATATTCCTGCTTGGACAGTCTAGATAGTTAAGAATAGAACATGAACATCACTTTATAGCCTTCAGAAAAACCGGAGCTTTCTTGATCTGGGGTCACCATGAATTTCTTATTTCTAGATGGGATTGATGGGTTGGGTTGGACATCTGTAGGATCTGTTTGGTGGATCATTTTACGACTTTAAAAGGCATTCCGCCGAAGAAGGGAACCCAGTCGGATCCGCAACTTGTCCCGCAGGTGCGGGGATCATTGCGAGCTTTGTTTCTGGGTTCAACCATTCCGTGGTTTGGAGCCTGTGTGGCTGTTGGGAATGCCGCCTCGGCTTATTGTTTGAACTCGCCTCCAGGCATGTCTTTTGTTTCCTATAATAGGGTTGACTAATATGGAACAGAGTCGATTTCTCCTTTCTGTGTACAGTGGGCCAAGCAAGGATGTGAATGCCTGTAGGCTTTGTGAAGCCTTTTTGGGGCTCCATGCGCCTCAGGTGCGACTCCGTCCTCGGAGGCGCGCATTGCTGGGACCTTGAAGTGTGCGTTGTTTCTTTTAATCTCCATCCTCCTTTGTTTCTCAGTTTGCTGTCAAACCAACACGCCAACGCTTGCCAAATGATTCAGATCCTTTCTCACGCTTCTGACTATTCGGGGACAACAGTGTTTGAAGTCGCTTGAGGTCAACGCTGTGTTGGGAAGGCTGACCGACACAGGACCGCTAGCAGCTTGGGTTCCAGTGCTGGTGCCACGAAGCTCATCATCCAGCTCTTTCCTCCAAGAATTCCGGAGCAGCTGGAGCAATGGAACTGCAGCATGGCACCATCATGTGCCAGACAACTCTGCCAAACGGTCGCCGGAACAACATGCTTCTCCGATCTTTTGCAGCTCAGGCGCCGATGTTTGCCTTGCATCCATGCACCATTAGCATATCATGGCTATTTGGGCCGTCCACAGGACTGGCTGGGGCACCTCTGGATGTCGATCGGGCTTCAGCACGCCGAGACGACGCCAGAGGAGCCCTGGTTTGCGACAATTTTAAGCACCATTCCTGATTACTGATACAAAGGCTTTGCCTTCCTGGTTGGTGGACACAAGGACAAGTGGCGCTTGGAAAGTCCCTTTTGGAAGCCAAGCAACTTCAACACCTACGCTATGCTGAAGCAAGCATACACGAATTCGGTGCCCCAGCCTCAAATCAGCCACCGGGCTTTGGCGAACTCAACCGCTGGGTGGGGAAACCAACCCCTGACCAACCCCTGGGTTTTCGGGTTCAACCAAAACCCGGGCTCCGAGGCGCACAAGATCCGGCGCCGGTCCTCGGAGATGCCGCCGACGGCGGAGGAGCCCCACCCAGAGCCCCCGAAGGCCTCGAGAGAGACACGAGCCGACGGGGAGGAGTTCGGCGCCGGGGCTTTTGGGATGCAAACCGATTGGAGGGTTGGGGAGGGTTTGTTGGCATGCAAGCTGCTTTTGGTTGCTTTTTTTTGGGAGGGTTTCCCTCCCAACAAGTTTGTGCCCTGTTTCCCGAGTGTACGGAGGGTTGAACGGACCTTACATGCTTTCGCCCGTTTGGAAGGGAGGAAGTCCTCCACAAGAAGCGGTTTGTTTGAGTCGGCCAAGGACCCCCTTTCTGGTGAGAACATTGTGATGTACGTGTCTGTGGATGAGCGATACACGCACAGACAATTAAAGATGCTTCTTTTGCATGGAGTCTGGTGTTTTCCATCCTTTGTGTTTCATCCTTTAGGTGGTTCAGCGACCAGGATCCCTGTTTTCGGCCGTAGGTTGATTGAACTTGCTTGGAGGTTCTTGGAGGGTCACTTTGATGCCATTGGAGGTCCTAGGACACCTTGCAATCAACAGTTTCTCCCACCATAGCTGAGCAAGCCAAAGGTTCATTTCCTTTCCGTAGCCACGATGCATCAACGCCCATGTGGGCAGTTGTTGGGGTTTCCGAAACGACACACCTAGCCTCCAACACCTACCTCCCCACAAGAGCTATTTATTTCAGTCATGGGCAACCAAAAAAGGGAAACCCGACTGCAAAAGCAATCCACCTGGGAGGTTGATGGGGGTTCATGGCATGATCAACTGATATACAGTACATACATCTACATATATATATATATGTATGTCCCCCCAGCAGATTGCAAGCGGCCCAGGCCACGCTCCCCGCGAATCGGCGGAAGTCTCCGCTGTCGCGGCCCACAGCTTTGGGTTTGGGGGGCGCTAGCTGGGCCCCTGGGCTCCTTCAGCAACAAGCAGGGTTGTGGGATCAAGGTTTCTCCCCACTTCTGTGATAGGAAATCCCCCTTGATATGAACAAAGTAGTCTTTGGGAAGCCGTTTCTGTTGTATCACAGAAGTGGTCATTCCCCACAGCCCTGGCAACAAGTCTTGTGGCTTTGTCCACCTGACGAAAAGGAGCCGACTTTGGTTTTCTGGACCGACTTCGGGACAAGCATGGCCAAATCAAAGCACATGGAATGGATGTGCCCAGGGAACCAGGTGGGTGCGCCTGATGTTTCCGTCATCAGCCTGTGGTTGCTTTATCAGCCTATGCTTTCAATGTTGTCGCTTCAAAGTGCTCATTCGCTTGCATGTTGTACTTGGCTTCATGCAACTTGACGACATGCTTTCATTGTCTTCAGGAAAGGATACGCAGGTTGGGCATTTGTCGTGGAATTGTTAAGTAGCCTCCTGGCCTTTGAGCTTGCAAGAAGTTGGGTGTGATTTGTCCTGCAACTAAAGTCAGATAAGATGGTTATCCCGCACGTACTTCGACCGAGCTTGCCCGTGGGGCTAGGGAAAGATCACGAAATGCGGGCATCCGATGTGTTTGTAGAGTCCTTGCCGCACCAGATCCTGGTTAAGGGACCTTGCATAGAGGTATCCTACCTCTTTGGAGCCTGTAGGTCCTTGCACGTGGCAGGTTGGGACGAGCAAAGGTTTGATTTACTCTTTAAAGGCTCAGAAGAGAGGTAGCCTGCTGCGGGGGGGCAGTGTCTGAGAACTTCGGCAGCACTCAGCTGATGGGCTGGTCCTTCTAATGGACCACGACATGACGCGAACTCTACGATAATTTCCACTCATGGGAAAGTTGTTGTCTTTCCATGAAAACTCCACATGGGTAAGAATGGGCTTTGTGCTGTCCTCGGGAGGGTGGCCCTAGGAGACAGTTGCAAGAACCCAAAGCGGTCCCAATAGCAATGTGTGTTTGTTTGTTTGTTTGTTTGTTTGTTTGTTTGTTTGTTTGTTTGTTATATTTGCTTGTACAGGGGTTCCCCAGCAAACAAGTGTTGGTCATTCTCCGCCGACCGCAAGTGGTTCCGCTGCAATCAGACTTGTGGATTGCGCGCCTGCGCCGCATTTCGCGCACGTGAACGGGCAGCGTTCGCTCAGCCAGCCGAGTCGCAGACAATCCCTGACCTGCAAGGCTTTGTTTGCCTGTAAGTTTTTTGGGTGCCTAGACGTTTTTCATTAGCCTACTACAGCCATTCTGAGAGCGAAAGTGCCAAAGAGCGGCAGTAGCCTCGGTCTAAACACCGCCACAAGTTGTTTGTGATAATATGTTAATTGCAAACAGCAGTTTATTCAATCCCCTGGTGCTTGCATGTTAAACATCACCAACAGAGGCAACTATTAGTTCTGCTTCAAGACGAGAGCATGGAGCCATTCATCAGGTGGCAAAATTATGCCTGTCAGTTTGAACTAGCTACAGTCAAGCAGCAAGCCAGGATAGGAAAAAAGCTGATGGTGGGCATTCCCAAAATCGAGCCTGCTCACGATTCAAGGCACCAATCATAAAAACGCACCGAGCGGTGCAAGCATTCCGCGGGGTGTGAAAACACTAGGTGAAGACCCGTGCTCGGTTTTGCGCCATGAACGTCCGGCTTCCGGTGCTCACGCCATGCACATTTCAAGGCAGGGCACATGTCTGAAAACAAATGGTATGTTCAACATTCAAGAGGCTGCCGCCTGCCGCCAGCCCCGCCCCCTACAAACAGGGAGATTCAGGCTGTTTGGAGCTATCTTGAGAAGAGGCATTATACTTTTAACACACATGTGCGTGTGTGTGTGTAAGCTTGCCGAATGGTGTAGTTGCCGATACGCGAGGGCACAATTTGGCACCTGTTGGCGCTGTCAAGTACCCTTCGTGGTAGTGTCATGCAGCCATTAGTCGAATTTCAGTCGATCCTTGCAACGCTCTCGGAGGTTTGCCTGCATCAACAGCATGCATTATATAGGTTGCCACATGTTGTTTGTGTTTGCGTGTGTTGCCGTCCGCTGCCAGGCCCTGGCTCGTTTTCTGAGTTTGTCTAAGGTGTGGCAAGCGAAAGGGCTGTAGAATCGCTTGCACGTCCGCCTGCAGTCCCTCGAGCCTCCCCATGAATTGCCTGGCTGACAAGTTGTGCATTCACCATTGCTACTATGCCCCGACCTGCTGGCATGAAACCCTCTAGCAGGGAGCTTTGGTCGGGTTCCATGAGTGCTGGGGTCAAAGAACTTGGCCATTTAGGGGTATGGTCACCAACCCTTGAAGATTCCTTTGGGCAGTTTCCAAAGAGAATCAGGGATTTGGGGCACCAGGGCGAGAGCTCACCCGCTTGCTTCAAGTTAAGAACCCCAAGGATGCCCATTTCCAGGCAGTTGACTTTGGACTTGAATCGTCAGATTGCATCACTGTTCGCTTCCGCTCAGTAAATTAACCTGTCTGAGTTTACGTAGCTACTCGTGACCCGAAGTTATTTTTTTTGTCCACACTGATTGAGTTGTGATGGTTTGTCAAGCTGTCTTCAAGTAAAGCTACGGTGTGTGCATATAGCAGTCATCCGAAATGTCATTGTATTGAGATATGAAGCGAAATGCCATTGGATCTTGTTTGTTGCCCGGCCAAAGCTCCGGGAAGAACCTCGCATTTTGGCGGAAGTTTTGTGCAAATAGCCCCGCGAAACCTTCGCTGTGGAGATCGGACAAGTTAATCAGTGCTTCGCAAAGATGTCATTCCCGGAACAAGGAGTTTCAGCCAGACGTTTGATAGCCCCGCCAAACAAAATATGCATTTGCCAGCAAAAAAGCTTGTCTATTTCATGTAGTTTTACTTGTTTGCTTTTCCTGGGGAAAACAAACGTACAATTATGTAGAACGTGTTGAATCTATAAAAAGTAACAAGTAAAACTGCCAACAGTAAACGTCTTTTGCTTCAGGCTGTTTGTCCTTATATTGCTGTTTCCCTGTTTCCATTATTTGCTTTTTCTCGATAGCCGTCCCCATGAGCTTGACATAAAGTAGCATATTTGTCTTACATGTATAGTTAACATTGAAGCTGCAAATTGAAATGAACTTCTACAGCTGCCAGCTGAATCAGGGGTTCTCAAGGGAGATTTAGCATGGGTCATATTGCTGGACCCACAGGCAAGCTCCCCCTATAGAAACAAACAGCGGCTTCTCCGAGGCGCAACGCGTTTTCCCGAAAGCATCGCGAAGGGTTCTTCCGCTGGGTTCACTTGAGTTGTTCTCATGAGAGTCATTACAAGGTGTCATTGCAAGGAATCATCATCATGAAAGTCATTGCAAGGAGTCATTGCAAGGAGTCATTGCAAGGAGTCATTCCAAGGAGTCATTGCAAGGAGTCATGAGAGTCATTGCAAGTTGCAAGGAGCCAAGTGCATGGAGCCAAGTGCATGGAGTCAAGTGCAAGTTGCAAGTGCATGGAGTCAAGTGCAAGTTGCAAGTGCAAGGAGTCAAGTGCAAGTTGCAAGTGCAAGGAGTCACTTCTTAGGTCGGCGGGGTAGTGCCGACGACACTCTACGAAAATCGACCCTCTGCAGGGATTGGCGTCGAGGTGCAAAAACTCGAGGTTTTTTGCGATTTTGCTTTGGCCCGCGCGACCCTTTGCGAGGATCGGCGCGGTCGAGGTACAAAAACTCGAGGTTTTTTGCGATTTGTTTTGGCCCGCGTGACCCTCTGCGAGGATCGGCGTGGTCGAGGTGCAAAAACTCGAGGTTTTTTGTGATTTTTGTTGTTCGAGCTGGTCCTCGGGAGTTGTCTCGTGGTTCGCG
The DNA here is from genome assembly GCA_963377175.1 of Effrenium voratum. NCBI lineage: Eukaryota > Dinophyceae > Suessiales > Symbiodiniaceae > Effrenium > Effrenium voratum. Next base: position 98,897 of record CAUJNA010000236.1, on the reverse strand, counting down.
CGCCTGCTCCCGGGACCGGCGGGTCGCAGGTTTGATTCCCCCCTGGTTCGCGGGCGGGCTTTGCAAGCTGCACGGAGCAACTTGCATAAAGCAACTTGCGCAGAGCAAGTTGCACGGACCAGTTTGCGCAGAGCAACTTGCGCAGAGCAACTTGCACAGACCAGTTTGCGCAGAGCGCTTTGCCTAGAGCAACTTGCGCAGAGCAACTTACGCAGAGCAACTTGCACAGAGCAACTTGCACACAGCAGCTTGCACAGAGCAACTTGCAGAGAGCAACTTGCACGGAGTAATTTGCACAGAGCAACTTGCAGGGAGCCACTTGCAGGGACCAACTTGCACGGAGCAACTTGCGCGGAGCAACTTGCACAGAGCAACTTGCACAGAGCAACTTGCTCAGAGCAACTTGCGCAGACCAACTTGCACAGACCAGTTTGCGCAGAGCACCTTGCCCAGAGCAACTTGCGCAGAGCAACTTGCGCAGAGCAACTTGCACACACTGCAACTTGCACAGAACAACTTGCGCAAAGCAACTTGCACAGAGCAACTTACTCAGAGCAACTTGCGCAGACCAACTTGCACAGACCAGTTTGCGCAGAGCACCTTGCCCAGAGCAACTTGCGCAGAGCAACTTGCGCAGAGCAACTTGCACACACTGCAACTTGCACAGAGCAACTTGCGCAAAGCAACTTGCGCAGAGCAACTTGCGCATGTGCAAGGCCGGGGCTAAACAAGTTTGCCGCAGATTGGTGCTCGACCTCGCTTGCGATGTTATGCTTTCGGGCCAACCGTGGTCTATTTTTTGTCAGGTGGGTATCGGTATGGGTGAGAAAATTAAACCAGCGGACCGCAGGTTTCAGTATGTTTCAGTCATTGTTTCCATTCCTCAGGCTTCCTTTTTGGGTGCCTATTTTTTGACCCACATCCAAGTAAAGCGATGGCGGGCCAATTCAAAGTCTTCAAAAAGTAATTGCCATGGGCTCAATCTCAGGAACCGACAACTTGTGCGCTGAACGCGCTCGCCAGGCGTGCCCGCAGTACCCACAGAAATGGCAGGGGTCCGCCAGGCGGGCAACTTGAGGATTTTGCTTTAGCTGAAAGATCTCAGCCATACACCTTGTGCTCACTGTGTTGGAGGTCTTCCTTTAGCATCAACAAAATGGATGTCCGCTTTCTCATCTGAGATGTTCCATTGTAACACAGCAAGTAAGGTGGTATTTGCTTGATGGTGGTGATTGCCTTCGTCGAGGCCAACGCATTTGCCACGGTTGCGTATGGTTGCTCAGTATGGACTATAGTTGTGAGTTGTGTGTGCAATCATTGGGTAGGAGATGGAACTTGCCCTAAGTATGCATCGTGTTGCCTCACAACCGCTTGAATCTGTAAGGCCAACACTTGCG
>CAUJNA010000236.1:92500-95000 GCA_963377175.1 Effrenium voratum | reverse complement strand
TGCGTTTCTGTTTGGAGGCAAAATCTGAGGTGTTTTTTGGTTTTGGGAGTTTTTGCGTTTCCAGCCACAACTCCTGAACGGTGTATATAGTTTTGTCTAGGCAGCAAAGAATCCCACGACGCTTTCCAAACATGTTTTAGATTGCATCCCATTTGAGAATGGTTTTGCATGGCCAATATAATTGTTCAACGCCACCCAGTCTGTCCCCGGGTTGCCAACGTTAGGACATGCAGGGTGGACAGTGGTGGAAGTGATTTTGTTTTACCCGGATTTGGGCCGCTGGAGAATACAACCAATGTACCAGAAAGGACATGGACTCAGAAGGTTGTAAATTCGGATTACGAGGCAATATAATACAATATTTATATGTAGAGAGAGATACACGTACAAACGTTTTGCCAATCGGGCGTGGCTACGTTTCAATGCATATGCTGGCCCTGGGAGTTTTGCCGCTGGCTAGTCTTCATAGGTGGATATGTTTGTGCGCACGTGTCTGCGTCTTCGGCACGGTTTTGTGAGCTATTTTGCCTCACATGTCTTCCCAGTGTGTACTTTGTACATCTTTGTACTTGTTTCATGGCAGGGATTCGCTGATCCATCGCTTCCCTTGTTGTGGTTCAGTTTGAACATCCGCTTTATAAGCGAGTAGCTGCCCCCCCGAGTTCCAAAGCGGACGCTTCAACCTGAGGCCTGAGGCTCGCCTTTTGCGCCCCATTGGGGTGATTTCGACTATGGGCTAACCTGCTTGGCAGATGGCCTAAACACCCTCAGCATCCGTTGTGCTGGTTGACGGTTTTATTTGTTGGTTTGGCGAGTACGTGGCTATGCTTACCAGGCATGGTGTCTGGCGGTAAGAAGGTGCTTCGAAGAAGTAAAGCTAGTAAGAATACATGCTTGTTAAGCCATCACACAGCTAGCATAGGGTTTGTTCAAGTCTGCACGCAACAAGAACCTCGAGAGAACACATTGTATCATTACATGTCCCATGTGCCTCTCAATTCCAGGGTGCAGGGTTGTGACTTATCTGCTGCTTGCTTTTTGTGCATGTCAGAAGACGGGGTTGTCTGCGATAGGCTTGGCCACCGCCTCCCCCTCCGAGCAGTGACAATAATTGAGGGTTCCTTTGCCCCCGGGCCCACAAAATAAGCTGGCACAATATTGGTAAGCTGGCCCTAGTTCAAAGCAATGACCAAGCCACGGGTAGAAAATTGGCATGATCTGGTATGACATAGTATGTGTCCTTTGCTTCCCTTTTCCCGGGATCAGATGTTGCCTCTGCGACAGGGAATTGAAGCACGCTTCTGTGTGTTGCATATTATTCGTGCGGCTGCCTTGCCGATTCTGTCGATCCCTTGCGCTGCACACCTTTCGGGAGGCTGAGCGAATTCAGATCGCGATCCAGGCGGGGCCGGTGCGCACTAATCGTTTAGTCAGGTTCGGCGGCAGTCGGCGATGATCTTTGCCCTCCAAGGATTTGCCCCTGTCACCGCACAAATTCGCGCTTTTGTTGATGACCAGCTGCACCATATTCACAGTGACCAAGCTGAAGATGCCACTTGATGCACAGGGCGCCGGGCGCGTTGCACATTGCATGTTGCTTTGGTTTTGAGGGCACTGTACATTTGAGACAGGGCATCGGTCCATTTGTTTGCCCAGAGTGGAACTTACATAACTCCGTCTGGTGAATCCTTTCGGTTGTGAGGTGAATGATAGCGTCGAGGTTTCCTGGAAGGCCTCACACAGCTTGGTGAACTAGTACTAGGAAGGCTCGTGGTGCGTTCTTTGGGCTGACTAAGAAGCAAACATCAACAGTCCAAATCTCTCCGTGTCCTTGGCCCCGTGGGAGTACCAATGATATTGGAAGAGTAACATCTGAAACATCTCTTGATCAACCGTTAAAAGCCCTCCGATCCAGTCAGCTTGCGCGTGGATGTTTGTTGGATGCACAAGCTTTCCTAGGGGCCAAACGAAGTCACCCACAGTGAAGAAGGTCCCTTACTTGGGAATTCCTGATTTCCATTGTGCGAATTGCAGTGAGTTGTTTAACTATGACTGATATTCTTTTGGATCGTGATTCTGAGAGGCTTTCCAGACAACTCTCACACACACACACACCGATGGCTAGTGTGCAAGATGTGTCTTTCTCGATTTTTGGCTGCCAGTGATTTGGCGGGCGGTTGACTCAGCGAGAATGTGAGGATCATTGCATGTTGGGGCTGCACTCGTTCTTTGAGCATCTCCCTGGCTTTGGTTAGGTGCCCTTTGCGTTGGGTGCCCTCGTTCTTCATTGGCTGCAGGGCAAACCACAGAGTTTAAGTATGACAGTTTGACCAGGGCACCGGCACCTTTTCCACTATAGCTTTTGCCAGCTTGCCCAGCTGAGAGGCGGAGAGCCATCATGTGGTATGATGAGATGGAGCCTTTAGCGGAGATCACCAAGAAGGTGGGTAGCTCCAGCACCATGCCATCCCCACCCACTGGTAGTTTGCATCCTTGGAAA
>CAUJNA010000236.1:42500-87500 GCA_963377175.1 Effrenium voratum | reverse complement strand
CCACAGGTGCCCTTTTGCGCTCTTGTGCCTGAGAGGCATGTGTATGTTGCATGTCTGCCTCTGTGTCTGTGACGCCAGGGATTCCACGCTATAGCCAATGCATGGGTGTCATATGTTGATTTTGTTTGCGCACGGGTCTGCGCCGAGAGACTTGCGCTTGGCTCTTCTGAATGCGCGGGTTTTTGCAGGTATGCTTGCACAGGCAGTTTGCATACGCTTGGCATGAACCCAGCTAGGCTGAATTCAAGGAACGCTTGCTGCCAACAGGCTGGGTTGAGGAAGTCAAGAAAGCAACTGCTTTGAGAGTTCCTCACTTTGAGGGGTACCCAGACTTCCTATTCAGAGATATTGAAGTCGCTACGCGATCCGCCGACGCCAGTGGGGTGCAAGGGATTTTAAGACCTTTTGCATTTTTTCCCATGGAAGTGACTGGACATGCAAGGGATGCAACCACACAACGTACAGGAACAGACCCAATCTTCGCATCCAAAATTTCAAGACTTTCAGACACGCAAAATTGACCAAACACAGAAAATACCAGAGATGTCGGGATATGCTGGGAATGCAGCCGGCTGGCCACAAAAAAGTGCAAAAAAGCAGGTTTTTGTTGATATTCCCCAAAATCAACCATCAAAAGCAGATACCAGCAACCGCCCTCAAATACCCTAAAAGATAGCCTTCCAAAGGCACGGTAATGCAGGGATGTTTCGCAGTAACTGCTCTGTACAGGTGGGATTGTAAAATAACCCCGCGCCTTTTAATTATGAAGGGACGTGCCCCTGAATGGCGCTTGCTTAAAAAACCCCGCAAAACGATAAGAGTAAAAAAACGATAACAGGGCTTTCATGGGGTTGTTTGAAGTGCACCTTTCCATCTTGTCGGATGTTGCTGTGGAGGTGGCTTTGGGCTTATAGGTGCTGTTTTGCCTGCTGGGTGCCATGGCCCCGGCTGTGGATGTAATGTCGGTGTGCCAGCCTCCGGCATTGGACGTGCCGTCCGTGTGCCACGTCAAAGCCTGTGATTTGGCAGCACTGGTGCACAGAATGAGGACTGTCACCAAATTGGCATCAATTTTGAATACTGGTTGCAAGGTACGGGCAAAATGAAGCCCGCCGTATGGAGCGCAAAGTGGGCCGTTTGGACAACGCAGTGTGACTCTCGGCAGGGTGGGAAGCATCAGTGCCACCATTGGCATGCTTGTGTGTGTGTATTTGTGTAAGTCGCATATTGGGACTGCATCTCGCCCAAGGACAGCGAGATGTTGACCAACGAGTTTCGGCCGAGGGCTTCGCACCATGTGTGCATCCTGCCACGTGTCAGCAGTTAATGAGGGAGAAGTGTGGCTCAGAGGATTGGATTCGCATGTGACCCAATCTGTTTTGCTTGGCCGAGTTACCAGAACGCCTGGCTGGAATCATCGTGCCTTTCAAAAACAATGCGGAAGCTTCAGGACTGGCCATTGGTCCGCCAGTGGCTCTAAAGACACATTAGGGCCCCCGCTTCAAAACGGACTAGTAGCTCCCCAAAACCAGTAGCTGGCAGCCGCACAGAGTGTTCTTGGGCCTGTCCTCAGGAGGCACCGCCGAAGAAAGCGGCGTGTGCTCACGCGCCGGCTGGTTCAGCTGCAGCGCCGGCGGCACCCGCACCTCTGGCTTCTGCACCGGCGGCTCAGGCACCCATGGAGGCGGCGGCTCAGGCACCCGCGCCTCTCACCTCTGCACCGGTGGCTCAGGCACCCGCACTTCTTACTTCTGCACCGGCGGCTCAGGCACCCGCACCTCTCACTCTGCACCGGCGGCTCAGGCACCCGCACTTCTTACTTCTGCACCGGCGGCTCAGGCACCCGCACCTCTCACCTCTGCACCGGCGGCTCAGGCACCCGCACTTCTTACTTCTGCACCGGCGGCTCAGGCACCCGCACCTCTCACCTCTGCACCGGCGGCTCAGGCACCCGCACTTCTTACTTCTGCACCGGCGGCTCAGGCACCCGCACCTCTCACCTCTGCACCGGCGGCTCAGGCACCCGCACTTCTTACTTCTGCACCGGCGGCTCAGGCACCCGCACCTCTCACCTCTGCACCGGCGGCTCAGGCACCCGCACTTCTTACTTCTGCACCGGCGGCTCAGGCACCCGCACCTCTCACCTCTGCACCGCTGGCTCAGGCACCCGCACTTCTTACTTCTGCACCGGCGGCTCCGGCTCAGGCTCCTGCACCTGCTTTGCAGTCACCTGCTGCCAAGCTGACAGAGCCTCTTGCTCAGAGCACGCCCGCAAAGCGACCGTTTGCAGCTGTGGAAACTTCGCCCGTGCAGACAAAGGGGTACAAACGCTTCCGTGCAAAGATGCCAGAGCCAGTGGAGTTTCAGGAGGCCCTGCAGGCGGGTCATGTCCGCGCGCGCGCGCGCGTGGAAGACGCCTCTTGCTTGGCGCGGCAAAACACTTAAGAGAGCAGCGTGCTTTGTTTCAGGTTTGTGTCCCTGGTTACAAGCCATTTACAGCCACGCCAAACCATGAGTTCTAATGCCCCCTAAAGTAGCAAACTTCGGGAAGCGGACCCATCGTGCGCCGGCGAAGCACCATTTTTGATCGGGTTGATTGGCAGGCGGCTGCTGCCCTGACGGATGATCAGCGCCAGCTGATCTTGGAGCTGGCTACTGATGTGGAGGGTGGCAACACAGGCCGCGTGGCGTACAGCAAGAATCCAACGGAGCACTGCAAGGTGTGCGGGGGGCAACGACATCAAGTGAAGTGGGGCGAGGTGCGGTCAGCTGAGCGCACCCAGGCTAGCATTCCGCGTGGGAGCTTGTGCTATTGCTGCGTCAGAGCCGCGAAAGATTTTGGCTTGAGATGCCGATCGTACACGGTGTACCGCAAAGCGGGCGCCTTGTCAGTGTGGCGCGCGCGTTCCCTTCTGGAGCGCAGAAAGCTCAGCAATTACAGCGGGGACACCTGCAATTGCGGCACTTGCTTGGGTTGATTGTGCATAGCAGGTTCTGGGGCAGTTTTTGTAACTGCAGCAAGCGCCGGGGGACACGGGCAAAAGAACGCAGCGTTGACTGGCCCTTTTCCCGCCTCTGGACAACGAAGCCCAAAAACACACCTTAGTAATAAACCAGGTGTTCGGAGGGCACTAGCCGACTGGCAGCTCAGAGGATGTCATTAGTAGGCACCAAGAGATTTTCCAACAAATCGTGGCTCGGCGCAAGTGGACTATTTTCCTTTAAAAGGGACTCTCTGGTGGTCCATGTTAGTGGACAGGGTAATTGTGTTCTGTGGCTGTTTTAAATGGACACCTCAAGGAAAACCACTTATTTTGAATTGCTCATATGGCTGGGGTCTGTTCGCATTCACTTGTGGCAGCTTAATTTGCGTCGTGGGGCCAGGCCGGCCGAGTTGGTGGGGGGACTCCGGGCTTTTGGCAGAGCGCTTGCAATTGGGTATGTCTCAAAACAGGGCATGTCTCCAATTTCTTGTTTTCCTTTTAGCTTCCCTGAAAAAAACGAACCTGAGAAAGGGTACCCTGATCGGAGCCCATGTACTTTGACTGTACTTTGGCGCAAGCGTTTGGACACCATTTCGTTCATATAAATATAAAATCACAAATATATATATATATATATATATTTATGTGTGTGTGTGCATACATATGTATATGAGGATTGCCCCAAAACCCCCATGCACCGGGATTTCTATGTTTTTGGCTAAAGGAGGCGGAAAACCCGAGCCGGCAGGGGGATTCGAGCCTGGGACCTCTGTTTTGCAACGCCGGCTCCCCGAAGACTATTTCTAGTGGAACTCGGGCAAGTTGTAGGCGCGCAGTTTGTCCACGCATGTTCTGCGGTCAGACTCGAGGCCTAGCGTGCCAAAAGTGTGACTTTGGAGCACAGCAGCCATGCCGAAACGGGGTTCCAAAACGATACCGGAACGATAACGAAAACGATAACGTTTGGTCACAAAATGTGACTTGCCACAGCATGGCCCACATCGCCAACATGCCTATGCTCTGGCTACAGGTTTTACACGGAGGCGTGGAAGCGTGTCAACGGACAGAAGTGCAGCTAGCTAGTGCTACTGAAGGTAAGCTTTCTGGCCTGCCGTTGCTCTTGTTGGGCGCGCCCCCCCCAGAGCTATGGATGCGGCTGCGGTTTCGCGGCTCCAAAAGACATTGCTGCAGCACCCTCAAGTGGGCCCCAGATTGAAGGCGCTGGCGCAGCGCGCGGTCCCTGGCAAGGCCAAATTTGCGGACTTGACCAAGGAGCAGCAGAGGTGGATCTTCAACGCGCTGAAGAACAAGTCGCTGAAGGAGCACTACCATTTGGAGGAGGGTTCTGGAAACATTGTGGTCAAAAGCGCTCTCGGTCTACTGGCTGTGCTGGGCGACGAGCAGGCTGCCGCAAGCTCAGTGGTTGACCAGGCTGTTGTTGCTGCGGAAGCACCGGCGCCAAAGGCGAGCCCAGCTCCAGAGGAGAGCCGGGCGTCGGCGCCCCGGAAGCGCAAAATGACAGCAAGCACTTCCAGAAAAAAGAGAGCTCAGCCAGCGCTTGGCAAGAGATGCTCCGCGGCTGCAGACCTTGCCCGGCGGGTGCTTACACCACGGTCGGCAGCAGCGAGGCTTGGTGTCAAAGTTGCTGAAGAAGCTTGTGGCGCGGGTCGACACCACCTTCCCCGGCATGAAGCAAGAACTCCTACGCGACGAGCCCGTTGTTGATAATGTCATCGTGCGGACGCTTGGCAAGCTCAGAGAAGAGGCCACGCAGCGAGGTTTCCAAAGCATCGCCATTGCGGACTTGGACTTCGTTATGTCAAATGAGAGAACCTGGCCAAGGAGTTTCTTGCAGAAGCACGGCTATTGCATTGGCAGACGGGCTTGGAGGACGCTGCAAGGCGAACGTTTCCAAGGTGGCGCCACGGCGGAAAGCCGGCGGCTATGGGAACGATCCCGGCAAGGCGGAGCACCTAGCAAGGTGTCTGCAGCGACACTGGCTGTCACGCGTGCAGTGCTTGAGAGGAATTCCAAACCTGGCAGCAAGGTGGCGAGCGTCCACCAGAATGCAGATGGCAGCTTCGGCCGAGCTCGCCCAAGAGGCGACCAAGCTGACGAACGAGTGGTGCCTGGCCAGTCGCTGTTGGCAACTCCAGCCCGCATGTGGTCTGAGAATGAGGAATTGCAAAGCCTGTTCAGCCGCACCAGTTTCTACAAGGTGTTGAAGAAGCACTTTGCAGATTTTCGCGAAGGCCATCGCGACACAGATGTGTGCAGCCATTGCCAGTGCTATTGGCGGCACTTGGTCCCACGGTTTCACCAAGACTGGGCAACAGTTCAGAATGACCTCAAGAGTGTGTACCCGAACTATTTTGACCATTTCAATCCCTCGAACTTTGCCGACTGCGGAGAGGAGGCAGACGCCGCGTGCAAGTACATCAATTCTCACTGCGCCAGGTACCGCGAGGAGCGAGAGCGCAGCGGATGCGACCGATTACAGCTGCACACATTTACAGAAGCGCCGGCGCTGGTGCTGCTCCGAGGACATCGGTCTTTGCTGCGCAGCTATTTGTGGCACATGTTGTCAGCAAGGCGCCAGCAGGAGTGCTTGAAAAAGTTGATGACTCCTGAAGGTTTGCCGCTCGAGGACTCGCTCTTGGTGTTTGATTGGCGTGAAAAGATACGCTTGCCAGTGGGGCCACAAGAGACTGGAGACATGTGGCACGCCCAGCAGAAGTATGCAATCAGCTGCTTCGGGTGCTGTGTTTTTCAGTGGGAACAGCTGCCGGGAGACGAGGCCAAGATGAGGCAAACCTATTTGATGCTGATCTCAGAAATCCGTGAGCAAACTGCAGAGGCTTCCAACCTTATGCTGGAGCAGGTGCTCGCAATGGCAAATGTGTCCCGAGCTGGTTGCCTTCATTTCTTCAGTGACTGTGGCCCTCATTTTCGGAGCGCGGAGTCATTGCACCACCGAGTGATGCAAGTGTGCTTCCAGCGGAAGCAGACCGTGCGAGTCAATTTCCTTGGCGAACAGCACGGCAAGTCCTTGCTGGACGGCGCTTTTGGGACTACAGGCATGCACGGGTGGCTTGGACGCTACGCGTTGAAGAAGCCAATTCATAGCTTGGACCATTTGCTCACTGCCTTCAAAGCAGGTGCGGATGAGGCAATGGCGTTGGACCCCGAAGGCCCACGGTGGCTTTGCGAGAAGGTTGATTTCGGCACTCATCGCGCTTCTGAAGTTGGCTTGTTTGTCTCTACTGGCTTCAAGATTACACGAACATATTGCATGATGGCTTTGAAGCCTGCAAGCAGAGCGAAAAAACCAGTGGTGCACAACTTGGTCTTTTCGGACATCGCAATACCTGCTGAAGGAGCCATGTCGTATCAGATCCAGATGCACACCAGAGAAGAGCCCTTGGAGTGGAAGCGCTCGTACCTGGAAGGAGAGAAGACCTGGGAACTTGAGCCGCCGAACCCTGGAGACACCACCCAGCTGTGCCGCAAGCATGAAAGCCAGAAGGCGCGGCCGCCCCCCGATGGTCTACGGCCAGTCAAAACTTTTCACGAACGAGTACAGAGCAAGGCGCGCCGGGCAGCCCGCGACAAGGTTCGCCTGCAACGGCAGCTCCTTGCGTTGCGCGGGGAAGCCTCCCCTCAAGATGAGGGTGGTACTTCCAGCTCTGACAGTGATAGCTCTAGCGCAGAGTCTGACTAAACCAGTTAGCTTGCTGCTCGCGCTTGCTTGCTTGAGCTTCTTGGCAGAGCTACAGTCACTGCACGCTGTGCTAGCCTTCCTTTGATTTGAGCATGCACTTTGCAAACCCCTGCAAAACGATAAGAGTAAAAAAAAACGATAACACGTTTGGGGGACAGCTAAATTGTCACGGGGTTTTGTTACAACCCCAGGTGGGGAATTGCAAAAACCACTCATTTTTGCAAATTCAAACAGTTCCTCAACGTATCACTGCACTTGGCCCCATCCAGGCCCCTAACAGCCCAATTCCAACATCGCTTGGAACAGCAAAACACCATTTGTATCTGCAAAAAAAAGGAGACAAATTCATGACAGCAAGATAATCCGGATGATGCCGGGGATGCAGATCCCGCGCGTCCCCCTAGAAAAAACCTAGGCGAAACGCAGATGTTTAGCACGCAAGCCCCAAAAACACTGGACAAATACAGGCCATGACACCATGCCCAAAAAGTGGCAGCCCCAAAAGCCTTCGGCTTTGATAAGGGATTCCGAAGGAAGACCAAGTTGCGGACTGCCATCTACACGTTCGACTGGCGTCGGCGGATTCTTTTTGTTGGGACCCGGGCCCAAACTAAAATCAGCAGGACATCCACGACACTTCCGGAAGGCTTCATCCACGAGTTCCGCGTAGGTCCTCGCAATGCTTCCGAATCCCTCCTTAAGTGGAACGGGGCGAAGACATGCGCTGGCATGTGCTTGACTGGCATGACTGGGCTGCGAGATTTAGAGTGTTCTTTTGTCTGAGATATTGTTGGTGCAATGTGTGTGTGTGTGTGTGTTCGTTGGAATTTGTTTGGTTCTCTTTGTTTGGTTCTCTTTGTTTGGTTGTTTGTGTGGGTGTGTGAGTGTGGTGGGTGGGGCAATCCTGCACACATCATTTGAGTTGGTGTCCGGGCCGGGTGTTTTCGGCGTTCGGACGACACGAGTGGCTGCTTGAACACTTCAAGCGCCAGGTGGACAGACTGAAGGCGGCAGCAAGAGCAACTTGTCTGATTTTGCAGAATGTGTTTTTGGACTGGTTGACATGAGCCAGCTCAACTCTGGGCAGTTGTTTGACTGTGAATATCCGCTGTTGGCTTGAGGCAGCTAGAATCACTTGGAGTCTTGGGATAGGACACTATTTGCGGCCTTCGGAGAGATGGCTCAGGCTTCTGAAATCAGAGTTGCGTGGCAAAAGTAGCCCACCTGCCCCAGGAGTCGAGACTTGTGAGGTTTTCTGGCAGCATTCAACGCAGGCAGTTGCCCGCAATATCTCCTCATCGTTGGTTAAACGCTGGTTAAACACTAAGCTTATGCGGGTTTCCAAACTTGGCGGTCATCGAATTCAATCTTGGCCGGCCAGACGAGAAATTGAAGGCTTGGCCAAGCAGCATGGGATGGAGGGCTTCCTTCGCTTTATCACATGGCAAAGACTGTTGCACCTTCTCCCTATGCTCCGTTTCTCAAGCTTCCAATGCTCATTGCTTATGTCCGATACCGGCCTTTGGGACCTGTTGTCCCAGTTTTCCGAGCCCAAGGGTCATGGCAACGCCAAGGTGCACAGCTAAGCTGTTGTTACGCAAGAAGGCACTTTAGCCGCAATTTGATAGCACGCCTGTGCCCTATGTCATCACGTACTTTCGGCCCTTGGCTGGAGTAAGTCATGGCAAGTAGCGAAAGGCGTAGCCTGACCTGAGTTTCGATCTGCTTTCGATGTTGAAGGGAGATGGTCTAGCCGAAACCCATGGGTCTCGTGCCTGAATCAAAAAGAGAACTTTCCTGGGGGGCAAAATGAGCTCACCCACAATGAAGGCCCTTTACTGGGTGTCTCCTGGGCTTCCAGTTTGGGAAGGATCGTATGGTGCGTAGTTGCAGGGCAAAAGGAGACGGCGTGCACGACATCCTTTTCAGGTCCATGTTTAGGTTCTTGTGCACTGAGCAGAATCTTTTTGTGTTGCTGAGTGTTGGTCAGATAAGGTTCCTAGCGTTGACTGACTGTCCCGATGCCAGCAGTCGACCGCAGGTTTCCCTTGACCAGATGATCCTTTGGAGCCCGGAAACGGCGTATTTTGGACATGGGCCCTCATGTTTTCTTTTTTGTGCGGGTTAAACGTCACCCCTAGCCCCAATTGTGATGTGGCTTTCTTATATGTTTAACGGCTAAAGTTTAGCGGGACATATGCCGTAGCCGGACACCATGACATGCCATCCCGCAGTTCCATGACCAAACGGGTGCTCTTAGCCCTTTGCAGGCATCTATGGTGCCAGCTTCGAGGATGAGCAGTCAGGCGAGTTGCCCAAGCACTCCCAGCGGCATCAGATGGATCTTCCCCGCAGCCGTCTTTTGGGGAATATTTGGGCATGGAACTCCCAACGAAGACAGCTCTGAACTCACTGTTTGTCGTTCAGCTGCTCCCTATAAACGTACAAATGGCAATTATGTGCTAAAACTATGAGAGGGCTTGTCGCTTTGGAACCGTTGGAGTAAACACGTTTCAGCAGATGTGTTCCAGCTTGCAACAAAGGACAGCCATGGCCATGTGTGCAGCATTCGAAAGGAACCCATTGGCCAGAACCCATTCAACGGCTCAACTTGAGAGTTCCACCTTCCCAGAAGATTCAGGTTGAAAGGTTGCCTTCCTCTAGAGTATCCTGTTGAAACTCCAACCTGATACTGTCTAAGGCTCCTTTCTGGTCAAAACTCATACTCCAGGGCTGCCTGAAGTACGGGTATCTGAAATTACAATTGATTCTGTGTTTTGATGTTTAGACACCACAGTTGCCTGGCAAACAGTTTTCTACAACTCAAACCGTTGTGCATGCTTTACAGTGTTGTCGGCGGCTACCCCAAAACCAGACGGCACCGAAAACCGCAGTCGACCAATATTGTTCAAGCAAATGACGTCGACCCCTGACCAATCAATGTCGCGGGTTGATAGGGGGTGTTTCCGCCAAGAGTACAGCCGCCCTGTAACATGAGACGCCTCCCTATTGCCGAAGTAGGGCCTTATCCTGGGTCAACACTATAGAGCTTAGTCCACCCTTCGGCCAAACATAGCAAAATAGTGAAGTGCTTTTGATAGACTTCGTGCAGGCCACCTGAACCCCGCACGTTCTGAGGGACAGACTCTTGAGGACGTTACCAAGGGTCACAGTTGGTTCTGGATTCCGTGACTAACAAAGTTTTGTTGGCCAAAAAGTACATGCGTACGGAGCAGTTGAAGCTGATTTTGGTAGGAAACCTCAGCCTTCAAGGGCCATTGTTTGACGATGTTTGACGTGTTTTACAAGTTCAAGCAGAATTTGGTAGGTCCAAACCTGATTTTGGGGTGAGTGTGTGTTTTGTTTTTTTTTGAAGCAGAGTTTTAAACTGATGTTTGCTTATTGTTTTTCCATGGTTTTCTCCTGGGGATAAAGAAGGACTCTATTTTGGTCCACATTCCTAATCAAGTACTAACATTATGTTGAGGAGCTCTCACAATTACATTGGGATGGTTGAATTGACAAACATGGGGCGTTGCATAGAAACCCCTAATCATTTAGCCAACTGGCCAAGGGTTGGCTGCTACTAACCTGAGCGAAAAATAACTGTTCGCGTACACCCGAGAAAGTTGGCATCAGCCTGTGTGCATTGGATGCACATTGGCGGACATAGGATGAACTGAGCTCAGTATTTCTCATAGGCAAGGACTCCAGTCTGCACAGAGGATGACTGACACAGCCGTGCCAATACGTTACCTAAGTACTATCAACAAGTCGGCATAACGCGTACACTGAGCACAATTGAAGTCAGCGGGCACACAGCATCCTGCCCCCCTACCATGCGGCACGATGCGTCGAGAACCAGGCATTCACATTAGTGCTTCCGTTTGGGCGATATTGGGCCAATGGCAGAGAACAGTTTACATGCCAGCATGACTTGTGGATGTGGATTAAGAACAAAAAGCAGAAGCAAACACATTATTTGCCATTGAACTGGACATTTCAACAGGTATAAGCGCGGAGTGAGTCAATTAATGCCCAAGCCGCAGGTAATATATTTACGTATAATTATATACATGGATGACATTTGAAACTGCGCAAGGGAGGAAAGCTCAGGCTCTTTCCTGACAAGTGTGCTTTAAACTTCCACCACTCCGTAGAGCTAATTTTGAGGATGGCCTTTCAAACAGCCCAGGAATACCAGCATTCAATATTCAACGCATTGTTTTCGGGTCAGCCGTGAGACGATGGCGTTCCAGGCGCTTGCGCATGGAAGTGGTCTTGGAGCATTTGTTGGGTATATATCATGTCTCAGACATTTTAAGCGGGGGGACTCCTGTTTAGCTGACGGTCAACGTGATTTGCGATCCCCAATTTGAAGACACTCGTGTGGCTGTCCGGGCTTCAAATCTGGTATGTTTCTACACGACTACCGTTTTTGAAGCTGGCTTTAAGGGACACCTAAGGGACAACTACTACTTTTGTGCGTCAAACGTGACCCTCAGCTTGACCCTCGGCACTGCTGGTCGGCTTGGGGCCCGGCTTGTTCTGATCTTCCGAGGAATTTCAACATTTCGAGGCATCTTTTCTTGCCAGAGTCTAGCGTTTGTTTTGCCCTTCGCCCCTTTCCCTTCCCAAGCAACAAGCTTAGTTTCGATGGCTCGGATCCGTCCGGCTGCAGGCTTGGACCTCTACCACGAGCGGCCTGGGCTCCTGGGCATGGCCAACTCTGGCCCGGATTCCAACAGCGCCTCGACAGGGAACAAGCCGAAATGGCCGAAAGGCGCCGAAAGGTGAATGGCAGACTGGATGAGTGAGTGAGTGAGCGAGCGAGCCAGCCAACGACTTAATTAGCGAGTTTATCAGGTGGGGGCAGTTTATTTGACATGGCTTTGGCAGGGCTCCTTAAAGGAATTATGGCTGGGCAAATTCTCAATTTGCTGCAGGCAATGCTGAAAGTGCCCATGCCATGCGGAGGGGAAGCTTCCGGGGAAGTCACCTCAACTGGCGTTGCTATGCGATTTCTCTGCCTTCCTCCGTCAAGGGCATCAAATAATTCGGAAAGCTGGCCATCAAAGGAGGGCCCATCCGGATTCAGAAACGTATCCATGGAGGCCTGTGACTTTTTCGGGTCCGCTCTTTCCAGGAAAACCCAAAATCGTCCAAGCAGAGTTCCGTTGAGCGGAGAGCTTAGACTGACAAACTTCTCCTACATGCATCCTGCCATTGTCCCAAACTGCCCGACATATGCAACGAGACAACCAATAAATGCATTCTGGAATCACACGAGTGGCCACCTTCTCCTTCACAGGTCCAGGTGCTTCCAGGTGTGCAATGTTTCAGGCAATATGTGCAATGAAGTGTATGGAAGCATGACTCGTCTGACTAGAGCCCCAAAAGACAGGTTGACATCTTAGCCATTTTCACGTGCTTGACCATTCCACCGGAAGCACATAGTGTCATTGAATGACATGGCTGATGTCCATGTGGCAAAGGCTGTCAGTTCTACATCACCACTGCCAAAGCGGCCGCGTGGCTGCACGGGCTCGAAGAAATCGAAATGGGCCAGATGACTTATAGGCGTGTTTGTTTCTGTTTCTTGAAGGTACGCCTCTTCAAGGTCGGTTTAAAGGGAAATCACAATGTATAATAACAAGGAACACCACCATATTGTTTTATATGTTTTAGGGGGGAGGGGTCCCCCTATAAAACTTGCACAACAGGTTGAGCTGTTGGGGCCATGACTCACCAGGGGCTAAAGGCTGGGAAATTGATCCAGTGTTTTCCTTTGAAGCGATAGAGGTTTGCCCTGACCATGGCACGCATTCTACACCAAAGGATGTGCGAGGCTGACCTTACGCAGTCAGTGTTTTGCGAATTTCAAGGCTTTCAAATAGGAGGGGTATCAGTATAAGACAAGCCTTATGCCAAACTCAGGTCGAATAATAAGGGGTATTTGGTAGGGCGCTTAGTTGGCCCTTCAACTGTTCAACCAGTGTTAGTGCCGACGACTTGCCAGGAGCTTTGATCAAGCTACCCCATACAAGATCCAACAATTCTCCCTCTCTTGGGCTGTTAGATCACTTGTTTGATTTGGGAAAAGAAACGGATTGAATGTCGACGCAATGGACTTTGTAAGCTTGCTGTGATCCCACCTACGTTGCTCAACAGTTTTTGTGGAGTTCGCCCCCTGCGTGCTAAATAGCCAACAATGGGGATGGAGATGTTGGCAAGTTGGTCATTTCCCAGACCCCCTGTTTGGCACCTGGTTACACATGTTCAGCCTAACTAGCGGTTTAAAGTGAGCTTCGTATGAATTTTGAGAGGTTCCCAGGCGCCTCGAAACCGACCAAGCACTTGCATGGTACGGGAGGCCTTCTCTTGACTTTCGAGGCTTCTCCCATGGCTAAGCCTGCCAAGACCGGCCTGTGCAATCCCATGCTTGCTTTTGCTATTTAGTAATTTGATTCATCCAGGTTTGTTGGCCAGACAATGAAGCCAACAAGTGGTCAAGGGCGCCGTTGGCTATTGCTGGACCTATGAGGTGCCTCAGTCGGTATTACTCTGCGAAGTGCATTTGTTTGTGTGGCCTTGTTGGGCGGGGGCTAGGCAACAGAACCTCTCTCACATCGTGTTGAACAAGCAATCACACGATCTAAAGAAGCTGATGATGTGTGTCTGTTTGTGTTTGTGTGTGTGGTTTTGTGTGGAGTGGTTCCTTTTCACAATGTTAGTTTTGTGACGAAGACCTTTGGGCTTGGTGTACGGAGTCTACCTTGCATGCAAAAACAGCAGCGTGCTTCTCAGTGCTGCATTTCAGCTTGTTGAGTTTGTATGCTGCGCCCAGGCTTTCGATTGGGAGACACCTTGAGCCAGAGATTCCTCCTATTAAGCCCTTTTAAACCGCCACAACTCAACTCCAAGATTTTTTGGTTTGTGTTTTTTGCATTTGTTCATGTGATTGCAGCGTCGGAATGCGGAATGTCTCACAGGTCCCGAAGTCCACGCCTAGAATGCTTCCCACGTGCTTGCTTGTTTGCCGCATGTCCAATAGCAACGCCTGCGATGTGTTTTGACAAGAGCCAAGGCAGAGCTGAAGCATGACTTGGTCAGAGCGTTATTGAACACATCCCCGGTTGTTCAGTGGCACGCCCTTCCCCTTGTGAGGGCATCAGCCTGTCTATTCCATCGCTTACCGTTTTGAAGGCAGCACATTGAGTGTTTGGTCGTATGCTTTGTCGAGTAGATCTGTGGGTAAAAAACTTTGAGCTGCGGTCTACCCTTTCCAAGGAGTGGCTGGACGGTGAGCACGTGATTTTCGGAGAGGTTCTGGAGGGCAAAGACGTTGTGCTAGCCATCGAGAGCTTTGGCAGCGTTTCGCAGGCATTCTTTTATGGATATCAGTGCCCTTTGACCCCTCACTCCATGAGTGGACCTGATATTTGTTGGGGAAGCCCAAAACAATAGCGGCAATCCAAGCAAAAACGACGTCTTTTGGCCAATCCAATCCGGAATCTACGCACGTGGCTGTATTGAGGTTTACAGTAACTTAGTAGATTACCCTGTTTCCAACCATTGCGGAGCGGACAAAAGGGTGTTGCAAGACTCATCCTCTTGAAAAGATTCCTTGTCCATTGTCATGATTGTTGGGAATAGGGTAGCAGCCCAATGTCGTGCAGTGTTCCCCTTGAGCCTCATCTCTGCTCATTGCATGTCCTGGCCCATGGATGGTGACATGTTGACGTGTTAGGGGTAGCTCCCTGCTTATGACGCCTCCAGAATTGAGTTGGTATAAGCCTCAGCAGCTCAGGTTATTCATTTTGATGCATGACCTGAATCTTAAGGACTGTCATTCTGCCCCTGAACGCGTAGCTCTAAAACGGGCGCGATTGTTTTGGGCACTTAATAATGCTCTTGAACTGCGAATTCAACGGAATACATCAATTTGAGAAGCAGCAACCTGGCGCATTGCCAGATGATATCATTGTTTCTTGATATACACAGATTTGGGTGTTCTTCGTTGCTGCATATAGACAGCTTGAGTTCGTAGTGTTTATGCTTTCTAAACAGACCTGCAACCAGTTCTTGATATACCAGATGCCCTGTGAGAGTCGGGTTCTTTATCCATGCACACTTGTGAGTTTCGTGTGTGTGTGTGTGTCATGTTGATGGTAGAGTAGTTTGCCACCTAGCTTCTGAATCGTGCTCGACTCTGTTATTCGGGTCTTGGCCGCTACCTTGAGCCATTCTGACCCTCTTTGAATCATACTCTTTGCCCGAATCGGTCTTCCTATACCATTTGCCGGACTGGTATTTCCATCGCTTCCTCGTTACGAAAGAAGATAAATTTGTCTTCAATCAAACAGTTGTTGCTTTGGCTAGATAGCAGGAAGGAGTAAGGAACAATCTTAAATCACTGGTGGCGGAGCGCATCTTGAGCAAATATTGAATCTTGAGAGTCTTCGTTTCTTTGTCACGTAAGACACAAGAGCTCCGGACGAAATACTAGCAATCTCAGATTGCAGGTCTGAGCAATGAGCACATTGTCTTGAGTAGCCCAGCGCTACAGCCACCTAGGCCAGACCATCCTCCTAGAATGACCGCCTTTCCAAGCACCAAGTCTTTGTTTAGCATTCCTCAGGCTGTCAACAGCTTTGGTTTTGGGGCGCGGCCCTACGGCACTGTCGTAGGGCCCCCTAAAATTGAAGCAAAGCCCAAAGGCGAAAGAACCGGCTTCGAGCTGTCCGCTGTGAAAGCAATGCTGCATGCAGCACCTCAGACTTCCAAAAAGGGCGTCCCCCAAAGGGCACGTGTGTAGAAATGAGGGTTTGTGGAGTTCCATGTTAATCTGCAAGGGAGCAAATGGCAGACCTGGTGCAAATCTTCGCTACGTGGGCAGTAAGTTCTTGGTGTCCGAAGCGTTTGTCACGAGCTACGTGAAGCATTTTCAAGCTCAGGAAGTGCGCCACGCAGTCTGGTGATCCTTCCATGGAGATTACCGTGGCTGCCTGTGGAGAGCTATGAGCAAAAGAGCGGACGCCGATGTGGCTATGAATTTTGATAAGGAAGCACCTCACAAGTGGTTGTTAGACAGTCTCCATCTAAATGATGGTGTCCACCAAAGGGTATGGGAGAGAGGATATGTGTGGGAAGCGTGTCACTTGTTGTTACGCGTTTGGAGTGTGCTTAAGTGATCTCTACTCGAGAAACCAACAGTCTGTTTGCTCTTGTCTTATTTATTCACCGCTTGAGCGCCAACAGTGCGCTCCCGATTGCCCCCAGGTTTGGGTCTTAGAGAGCTTTGCCGCGTGGAGTGGCGATCTGGCGCGTTGGGGCCTAGACAGATCTTGCTTTTTGGTGATAGACTTTTTTTTTCAGCTGGAACAAAGGAGCACTAGAAATATATGTGGTCCAGCAGCTCTGTCGGAGCACCAGCGCAGAATAGCTTCAGGTTGCAAGCGATGCTTGGCACACCAAATTGCGTTCACTATCAAAACACATGTTGAACACATTGTTCAGGCTATAGGATGCATTGGCCCTTTGAGGTCCAAAGCATGCACGCATCATGTGCATCCGGGAAACACAAGCCATCATTATCATTTTCTGACAACAGGTCACCAGAGGCAGCCTTCGTTCAAATGTTTAATGACAATTAGCAATCAGCATCGACACGTGAAGCATACACAGAAAAAGCAGAATCTGTACATATATGTATATATAATACATGTTACTATATTTTGACATATAATATACATATATATATATACATATATATATATATACATATATATAGGTATACAAAGAAGTACCCACGACCGAACGAGTAGCCGCTGGTCTTGAATGCTTGGCCGCTTGTTTCTACGCGCTTCGGTGCTCGGCAAGGCGCGGCCCGGCCCGGGGTTTCGGCCGGCATGTGGGCGACAGTCCATTTAAGCAGAGGACCCGAAGAATGGCAGGAGTCATCTTGGTTTTCCGTTAAAGCCACCCGTTAAAACCACCCGTTAAAGCCACCCAATGAGTACCTTAACAAATGATCACGCAAACACAAACACAGACAGACACACAGACACGCAGACACACACACCCGCGCGCACTGTGTCCCTGAAAAGGCGGGCACTTTATATATATATATATATATATATGTCGCCTCCTTTCTAGGAAAGCAGCATCATTGTAAGTAGTGTTACTTCTGTGTCGCCGACCAGCATGCTTCCCTCAATTGTGTTGATGGCTTGCAGCAACTGACCTTTCTGCTATTTGACATGTGTTGGGCGGGATGCATTTCACCTTGAAGACATGACATATGCCTCTTGCAATATGTTTGCTCAGGGTCTTTAGACAGAAGTTTGTATTGTCAGTCCATATTCATGTGTTGCTATGGTTTGCGCATTTTGTTCGAACTGGAAGCAGTGATTCTCAGAGTTTCCGTTTAACTTTCTAGATTGCTGGCTCCAAACAACTTGTCATGCTATGTAGAAGTTTGGTTCCTTGAACATTGGGTTTCTCTTCAATTGATTCACTCTGAGTTTCCGTATCGGTGGGTGCAATGCAACTTTGGTCCAACAAATATACGTCTCATATTTGGCGCGGAACTGGCCTACTGCTTAAAGTCTTACGAAACAAATCTCTATATGACCCCTTGCCTATGTCAGACAAGCAAACGTGTGCACTTTTCCAGATTTCAGCCATTCAATGTGGAGTGAATCACGCAAACCTGGCTTCATACAAAGGTTTCGCAGAGTTTAGAGGCTCTCCTCCTGCACACTTGAAGAGTAGATCGAAGGTTCGAGCAGGTAATCACCTGCGTGTTGTGTTGGTTAATCTTTCTAAATGTTGTTGCGTAGAATAGCAACTGTTCTACAACAGCGACTTGGGCGTGCTTCTAACCTTGGAACACGGACGGGTAGCTGCAGCTTGGAGGTACGAGACACGCTTGGTAGGTAGCTTATCTTGCAGTGAAACACAGAGACCGCGAAAACGGTGCTTTCTTGTGTAAATACCTATGAAGGCCAACCACAACGGGGTCCACCATTTGGAGAAACTCCCACACGTGACCCATTTTGGATAAAACACTTGTCGTGATATGCCGGTCTGTCGGTCATGCCTGCTGCGGGCTGGGCACATTGAAGTGAGGGGCTCTTAATTCGGCTTGTTACCAAACAAAAGCCGCATGGACGTATCGACCATTTCGGATGGGGGTGGGGACAGTGCATGCCAGGATAAGCCTTGAGTAGCTTGTCATGCCTTGCAAAATGGGTTGGCAAGCTAGCACATTGAGGGGCATACCGAACATGTATATGTATACATACATGTAATATTTTTGCCACATGTCCATAGCAAATGGTGACGTTTTTGGACTCATGGATTGTCTTCTAGGCTGCACATCCCAATCCACACCATTCGAGCTAATGTCAGCTTAATTGTGTGGCAACAAGATGTAGCATTTCATGGATTCACCGTACTGAGAGTCATCGCTAGTCCAAGTTCACCACAGAGAATGGTGATTGAGTGTGGCCGCAGCCCTCAGCGTTTCCAGCAGCCCAACTCAGCGATGTGTTGTCTTGCATGTTGCGCAGCTTTAGGTCGTGGTGAACTTGCAGCACGGGGACCTTGAAAGAGGAATCACCAGATGAATCACGATTGCAACTGATTGATTAGTAAATCCCCCCCCCCCTGCAAGGTCGACAAGTCGGCAAAACCGAGATTCTGGAGGACCCCCCTGATGATTCTGGAGCCCCTTAGGTCCTCGTCCTCTTACTCCTGGCCCCTTCTGGGCAATAGGACGTTAAAAGGCAACAGCAGTTTTTCGGGTTTTGAGCCCAAAAGAGCCCTGATTCATCGCGG
Organism: Effrenium voratum; assembly: GCA_963377175.1. Lineage (NCBI taxonomy): Eukaryota > Dinophyceae > Suessiales > Symbiodiniaceae > Effrenium > Effrenium voratum. Next base: position 68,951 of record CAUJNA010000236.1, on the reverse strand, counting down.
GGGTTGTTTGTCAATGGAGGGGGGCTGGCCTCCAAGGGGGGCCCCCTTTGCGAGCTTCAAAACCTTGTCATTTTAAACAGCATTGAATAAAGTAGCATGCATTTTGGGAGACGCACATTTTTCTGGGCAAAGCTTGAGGGGTTCAATAGTGACTTCGCAGTGGTGCGTTTAAGGACAGACTACGCAAAGACTAAGCAAAAAGGACAGCCCCTTGCCTGGCAGGTTGGGGATACCTTTAATCAGGGGGGTTTTGAGGAGACACGAAAAAATATTGAGTACAGTTTTTTTTATGCAAACCTTGTTGGCCCTTTACTACATTGGTGGCAATCTGGGACCTGGAGGGAAAAGGGGAAACCTTTTATCGAGGGTGTACCAATCGCGGGCTGACATTATTCAGTTTATATACTCGCTTGCTCATAGTGAATCTGCTCGTTCAGGAGTTTGCATTCGACGGAATTGGATTTGGTGAACACGTCAATCAAGGGCTAGCTGCATTGTTGCGTCTGCTATGCTGTTATATTAAAACTGTTTCCTCACCCAGCATGAGCAGAAAAGAGGAGTTGGAGCCATTGTTGGTTGTAAGTTGTAGCTCGCAAAGACACTGATGCTTGTGAGGCAGCCAGCTCCGGCATAGCAAGGCACCTGAGATCTCGGGGAAGTTCCGTTTTGTGGTTCCATGTCCTGCTCTGTGCCAAACAAGTAAGTTCCAAGTTAATCACTGACAGGTTGTGTGCTTGCAGCCTTGCTGGCATTTGTTGTAGCTGAGTTGGTATGTTTGTGGGCTTGCACGGCAAGTCATCAAGGGGGAAATGGGGCGTAGCGCTGAAAATCAAGAGAAAAGGGTTCCCAAACCACTTCTTGCCGGATGCGGCAAAAAGCGTCAGACCTATGCGGACATCCTCAAGCAAAAACAGTCATGCTAACACACATGCCGCATCGCTTAGTAGACTGCTTGAGTGATTCACAAGCTTGAGATGGTTCGGTCGATGTGTTGCACAAGATCCCCCGTATGAAACTTGCGCATACTGGAGTCAACAATGCTGAAATTCCATTCCTCGGGGCAATGCTAGACACACCTCCACAGGACCTCACCCACAGATTTGTATCTCTGCAACTGGTGCTTAATTAGTTATGGAGTAAGGGAGAGTGATTTCTACAATGTTCTGAGTTTGCCTTAGCAGTCCTGATGGGCCAAAATCCTGCATGTGTTGGCTTTTGTGTTGATGTGGCATTGTTGCTTGATTCGCCTTTCAACTTGTTGCGCAACATGAGCTTGAAGTATTCAGTGCCTATTGCCATCACTGTTGTTTGTCCATCCTCCATACGCATCCCTCGCACACATGCACAAAGAATCCATGACGGTAGACATTGGTAAACACTTATTAAGTCACAAAGAGCAGTTTCTCTTGAATTCATCCAAGCCGACTTTTCTCAACTTTTCGCGTCCATGAGTCATTGCCCCGGGGACTCCACGGATGATCATTTCATGTTTGGGTATGCTTAAGCAGGCTAAAAAATGCTGTCTCAAGGTGTTGATAGCCGAATGCAGTGTAAAACAGCATCCGCAAGCCTTGTTCCTGCTACTGAACAGCAAACCCCCAGGGTCAGCGAGAGGCCACTGCGACCGCAGCCGTTGCGACCAGCGCCAGCGCTGTCGGCAGCTGCCCCTGTAGCTCTTCGCTCTGTGGCGACTTGGACAGGTTGGCCAGTAGTCTTATGGGGTTTTCTCAATGTCCTAAAGGATGACAAAATATCAAGCAGAAAGAATCTGAAAATAATGTTTTTGGTATACCCTGGTGTTGGGCCAAAGTTCCCTGCCTCTTTGCCGTTTGGTTTTGATGGAGTTCAGTACATTATGCGCCAAAACAAGGCCTTTTCTTCCCACAAGTCGGCGCGACTGCAGCCTGCCACGATCCGCCTTCCAATTGGAAACTGGCTTTGGAATATTTACGATCACTGAAACGTGATCTAGCCTCCTTTTTCAGTTGTGGACATCTAAAAGGGCAACCAGCCGGAACTCAAGGTGCAAACCTGGGGTTAGCGAGTTTGTCGTTTGCCCTGACCTGATCAACCTCTGCCGCCGCCTTTCCCCTTTGCTGGGCTCTTCCGAGCTGTACAGCATAGTGTCGACTGGAGTCACCAGCTCTTGAATTTAGCAACTGTCTTGGTGAGCGGAAACCACTTCTGTTGTCTTCCTTCATTCTGACCCACCCCTGTCAAAGAAATCGTCGTTCAAAACGAATCAATGAAACACGTTCGGCACACGAAAACCCAAGTCCACGCATCCATTTCCACATTGGAGGAACAATCCCCAAGCCAGTTGCAAAGCAGCGGCTTCGGATATACTGCCTGCATATCCGAGACTTTACATGACGCCTGGTTTCCCACCATTATAACCAAATTTAAGTTGAAAGACCCCGTAGCCCCTTTCTTCTTGTTTCGGCCCTAGCAGCATTGTGTTTTCAATCCCGGACCTTCATTTTTTCTTTTGGCCAACTATTTTTGCCCAATGATCCAAAAAGTGCTCGTTCCCCCAAGAACGCTCGTATCATGAGCACGGGCTTTTTACAAATACCAACTGTTACATGATTTAGATTTGCGCTCGTTTTTTCGGGTAGTTGCGCCCGTTTTGCAGGTATTTGCGCCCGTTTTGCGGGTATGTTTCCGCTTTTCCACGCAACAAACTATATGAGAAGAGAGAAGCCGCCGCAATAGCCAAAAATGCTCAAATCCAGATTTGCGCCCGTTCCCCCGAACGAACGCCCGATTAGCAAATGTCTGCTACGAAACACCCAAGGGACACAAGTTTATGAAACGAATGAAGGTCCAGGAGGGTACCCAATTTGAAGGTTGGCTCAGGAAGTTTCAGAGGAAAGCCACCATTTCGGGGTTCCCCGACTTTGACACTTATGTGCCGCGTGAGGCGTTGCTCGCCATGGCAAAGAAGGCGAAGGCGAAGCCGAAGGCCAGATTCGGTGGCTGTCAGAAATGGTTGGAATGAAGTCTTGGTATCAGCATAGCACACCGAAGATGGTGGGGTTCCTGTTAGTTTCCCTACCAGGCCGCCCAAAGCAGTAGCCTTAAATATGCATGCATACATGTGCGCGTATGTATACGTATATATATCTATATATAAACATCGGGAGTTGGGCTTGCGCGCATCTCTCCGAATTGGATTCACAGACCCCACCTTGTCCAGACCCTCCCGGGGACGGTATCAGAAGAAAACTCAAAGGTGTTTATTGAACTTTGTCCTACTTGATTTTGTCAACCACCTTCACTGGGTCAAGTAGAACTGTAGATCTGCAGGTAGCTGGACAGGTCAGTACTTCACTCACTTCTAAAACGAGCTGTGACGCTGTGCTGAGGCGGAAGTGAAGAAAGAAAAGGCCCGTCAGGGATGGGGCATTTCGTGTACCGGTTTATAATCCTCTCCGGTCGTGGGGCCTGCGTGTTGTGCTTCTTTTGGTGCTTCCGTAGATCAACCCGTTTCAGGGCGGATCTACAGCGGTAGTATCGAAGAGAGCCTTTTGCTCCTTTGTTTTTTACAGAACCTGTCTTTTATCTCTGCCTCTCGCAGGTTGTCATTCAATGCGTGTAACATGTTGGCTGAGATCTCTGTCGAAGGACATTTCACACTTTAGGGTTCGCTCACTATGGACCAGGATCAAGCATATTGTGTTTGGTTGCGGGCAACAGCTGAAGTAGTTGGGGGTACCTGCTGTGCTGGCACAATTTTGAACTGTGCACAGTCGACTTTCGGCAAAATGTTGCACAGAAACCGCCGAGCCGCCGAGCATGTGGGATGGCCAAGTGCCTTCTGCAAAGTTGTTGTCATAGCAGGTGACTTGCCAGTCTGTGATCTGCAAATTCGGCGGTTACAGCAGCCAAGCAACACATCACATCTACACATTCAGCCAAGTCATCATCTAGACTGCCAACGCACATACGCAAACAGTTTGGGCCATGGTTGTTTCCCGACTGGGGCGTTCATGTTGGGCAACTGTGCAAGGCAAAGCTTACCTTTGTTGGCAGCGGGGTGCACAGGAATCGACGTTTGCGAGGAGGGGTGCGGCCTCAAATTACGAGGATGTATCAAAGCTGTATATAGAGTGGACATATTTGGATTTGCTCGGACCTGGATTTGCTCAAACCTCCATTCAATTGACCGCCCCCACGGGTACCTACATGGCTTGATTTGTTTCGATTCCTTGCATCAGCCAATGTTTGCCCGAGCGCCAGTCTGTACATCAGCCGTTTCAAGCACCTCCCATTCTGATTGAACTGGATGATCTATGATGGTCTATATCATGTTGGGGCTTGTTCCTCAACTATTCTGCAGAGGGTGATCATTTGCAAGGAGCGCGCGCATTTGCCAGGGTGCCGCATTTCCATCAGCCAGCCTCGACAGTTCCCTTTTGAGGCTCGTAGTACGAGGTGGCTGTCATCGAAGACAGCCTGTGGACTAGATTATTGGCCATCTTAACCTGGTTGTTGTCAGTCCCAAGAAGGCAAAGAGTGTCCTGGCCAGGTTGGGCCTAGTTTCTCGACGGGCCAAACAATTGTCACGCATTCTTCATATTTGCCATATTATGGACTTTGAGAGCCCATGTTCCGGAACGGCGATGTATGAGGCGGCCATCAGATTCTCAAAGCTGAATCCTACAAGACTGGCCTCCCGCGTTGAACTAGGAAGCTGACAAGACCGTGTGCCTTCCATGTTATTCAGACCTGCTCATAGTGCGTGATATTTTCGAGCAGGGAATTGGGAGGAAGGCCCCAGAGGCGCGATTCGGCAAGGTGATCAAAGCCAAAGGCAAGGCCAAGCCGAAGGCTGAGCCAAAGCCAAGCCTGGTGCGCCCCGGGGGCGGCTCGAAGTTTAGAGCGCTAGATATAAACAACGCACTGCAGACTTGCATGCTAACGCGCACGCCCGCGTGAATCAGCTAGTTGGAAACGCAAGAATCGCAGGCGATGCTGAGAATGTTAGGGGGCTTGATTTCTGGACCCTTATGTTCAGCTTTGAGAAAGCAATGCATTGCACGCAATGCCGAGGATGTTAGCAGGTCCGCTTCAACCCTCGCGTAACGCTAGCTGAAAGCAAGCTAAAAACTTTGCAAGAAATGCTCAAAAGCAGCACTGTACGGTTGCCGCAGAATTTCTCAACTGGCTATTGGCTAACCTGCAGCGCGGTTCAATTACAACGCGTGCACCGCTGCACTGTCGCGACTTCGTGTTAAACTGTTCAGGGGAGGGAGGTCTTCCGGATCAGGCTTAGTTTCGCGACTCGCACTCCTCCCTTGATATGATCGCCTGCGACCCAAGTACCTCAGCGTATCCCATATTTGTGTGCTTGCGACGGGTATGGGCATCAACTCTAGCATGCATAGAGCGTTGCTAAAGAACACAAACAACATCGGTACAGGAAACTTCAGGGTTTCGTTTGCTTCGGCCCCGAGATGGGATGCTGGAAGCTACATACGTTGTGTGATCATCATACCTGCATATTAACATGAGTACTTCACGTCCACGTATGCATAAATGTGGATTTAGCACTTATGTATGTCACAAGATGTTCGTTCGACAAAACCAGGCCAGGAGTTTGCCTGCCGCCTTCTATTGGGCATTGTCACATTGCACGTGCACATGTTAAGTTGGATAGGAGAAGTTATGAGCCTGATAACATCCTCCGGCTTGAGTGCCAATACCGGATCATTTTTGTCCGTTTCCCAAATTGGATTCACTGCCGCAAGTTGCATTGCATTGCACCTCTGTACATCGCATCGCACCACATGACGTTACGCTACGCTACATTACATACTACACACATAACACAAATTGCATACATGCGCACATGCCTGCATGATGCAGAGACAATATAGGCACACACACACACAGAACCACAAACAAGAATTCACATACACAATACACACATGGGCGCCTCTATGCCTAGATACGTATGGGGACATATATTCATATATGTAGAGACAGGGAGAGAGAGACAGAGCGCGATGTTCGCAGGTGGCCGGCTAGTCGCGCCGGCTTGTCGCAACTCACGTGTCGTGCCATGATGTTTGTCCGCCACTTGGTCCGGGTTTTGATCTTGATGGTGGATCAAACAATGGGGTTCATGGTTTTCTTATAGGGTTTCGAGCAGTGTCTTACAGGCTGATTGTCCGCAAGCTTTTTCTTGGTGGGCTTGATGTATGAGGGGCGATATGGAGAACTTATGTACATCGCTTCCTGTAGCTAGTACTTAGATGCCAGCCCTAGCAATTCTGAAAATTCCCATGGTTTGTGGTTTTGCAAAATTTAGGGCATCCACCACAGGGACGCCCCTTTTGGACGCAGGTTCCGGTGGACGGCAAGGCTGTGGACGTGCTGTTGGCCGGTTTGGTGGAGACTGGATGGAAGGCGCGGCGGGCGGCAGGCCGAAACTTTTCGGTTTTTCAGTGGCTTGTTTCGGCCTCGTTCCCTTTCCCTTTTTCGGCCTCCCCTTTGGCCTCTTAAGGGCTTTCCCTTTCCCAAAAAAGGCTTCGCGGCTTCCCTTGTTCCGTCGCAACTGGGAAAGCCGAGCCTTTCATTGGGTGGCTGCCTTTTTTGTACAATTGTGCGTCGAGGTCCCAAAAGGTTTTCTATGTTGATTCCAGGCGGACCAGCATTTTTTGCCAGGGAGGTACCCCTAAGTCTTTTGCGCAAGGATTCAATATCATGGTGCCTAGGGAGCGAAAGAAAGACTTACAACAGGGCTTACAAGGAGGTTGTCTTTTTTCGGAGTTGCCTGGAAGTTTCTCTGATCTGCCTGGACATGTTCGAACATTTTTTCTGAAGTCGACCTGTTCTTGGTTTCGACAAACATGGGTAATATGGCATTCCACAAGACTTGCTTTTGCAATGGGGGTCCGACTCAAAAAGCGGTCGGTAAGTGTATTTATGTAAAACTAGCACTGATTGGAACCAGACATACCAGAATGTGAGTGGGCATGCTTTTCGATATATGTTGCAAACCTCCACCACCAAGTTGTTGCCAACCTCTATCTGGCGCATTTGAAATTCAAGGAAGCTGCCAAAACATTACCCAGGTCATGTGGGTCAAGCCGGTGCCTCGCTTTGATTGGGATCCAGTTTCTGAGGGTTGTGGAAGTAAAAAGCTGGTCTATTTGATGAGTGCGTGCCCCACGCCAATCTTTTTTCCAGAGTTAAAACGATGCCCCGGGGCGAACGTACGCGCAGGAGGCGCTGGCTGCAGAGTTCGAGAAAGATTACTTTGCTCCTTGGTGGTCTACCTGATGACGTTTAGATTTGCTTGGCTATATCTCAACATTCTTGTTCATTGTTCCTTATGTTGCTTAGGAAGTATGGGAGTGTTGGCTTCATTCGTTTGATTTGGAGTGTTGCTTTTGTTCATGGCAGGTCCATGAATGTATTTCAAGGAGTCGCTTTCTTCTGCAAACCACGGTGCGGTTTGACCAACGCCGGCTTCCCACTCGTTTGTTCGCATGCGAATGCTCGACCTCGGTTGGAACGCTGGTTACCAAGAGCAAGGAAGCAAGTGCTTGGCTGAAGGTGACTTGCTTAATCATTCCGCTTTGCATGGCTTATAGGGATAGTCACACAACCTCTCAAACAGGAGCCTCATCAAGGCAAGACTGTGCTTGAAGGGGGGATTTGTTCGGCTTGCAAAGGGCCAAACGATTTGCATAGTGAAGTACCTTGTCTAGGTTTCTATCGAGTGCACAAAGGAGTTTGTGATAGTCTGAGCCAATTGAGAAAGATAATCAGAGGGTCGTGATGTCTGTCTAAGATCTTGCCGGCTCGAAGCAAGTAACTAGAACCGGAGAGGTAAGACGAGTGTAACTTGCAACTCCTCTTGCAATCCCCACATTTGACGTTCAAGACAACTTGCTTGGGAGCGCAACCATTGGTCAGGGACATATCCGCAGGAACCGAGAGCCGTGGTAACTTCCAACGAACACGTACTTGGGTCTTCAATCTGAAATGAATACAACTCCACCTCCGTTTGGATAGCTTGACAGTTCGCTTCCCTAGGGTTTAGGGGTTGTTGTTCTGGCAGCTTGACTATGTTTGCCATCATTAGACAAGCACATATTTTGAGTTAGCCGAAAGAGTTTAGAACCAGTACAGCAAGGTGTGTTATCAATGCGTTGCTTGCTACTTGGTCACTAATCATTAGCCAGTTGTTATGAGCAGGAGACTAACGCCACAAGAGTACTGCACAAATCCACTGCTAAGGCTGAAGTCGCCCGCTTTGCCGTGACCTCGGCGGTTGTGTTTGTTTGTTTGGTTGTGTGTGTGTTGATTGTGTTTATTTTTGGGGGTGTTTGCTTGCTTGTTTGCTTGCTTGTTTGCTTGCTTGTTTGCTTGCTTGCCTGCTTGCTTGCTTGGTTGGTTGGTTGGTTGGTTGACCGATTTGGTTTGCTTGTTTGTTTGTGCCTTTCTTTCTTCATTTCTTGATTTCTTTCATTCTTGTTTATTTCTGTCTTTGTTTGTTTGTTCGTTCGTGTGCTTGTTTGCTTGTTTGTTTCTTCATGTACACGTTCACGCGACACAGCCGGCCACCGGGCACCCTGCTCTTCCCGTCGTTTTTCTTCCCTCAGCTTTTCCCATCATTTCCTGTTAGTTCCCTTCATTTGCCTTCCTTTCCCTTCAGTTCCCTGAATTTCCCCGCACTTTCCTTCATTTCTCTTCAGCTTCCTGCATTTCACTTCATTTCCCTTCATTTCCCTGCACTTCCATGGAATTCCCTTCATTTCTCTTCATTTTCCTTCCTTTCCGTTAATTTTATTTCACTTCCCTTCATTTCCCTTAAATTTCTCTCAGTTCCATTGATTTTCCTTCATTTCCTTGCGGTTCCCTTCACTTCCCCTTCATTTTCATGCATTTTCCTACAGTTCCCCGTCATTTTCATGCATTTCCGCTTGTTTCCCTTAATTTCCCTTCACCCAAGGCTGGGTCGCATCCTCCAAACAAAGCTCCAGCCGCAGACTGCGAAGTAGGACCCATCGCGAACCCCCTGGCAATAGGAATGCGATGCCTGGGTGCCACAAGACCCTCACAGGGGACGGGCGTTCAGCCGAGAAAAACAGAGAAAGACACCCCCGCCCTCTCAACAAACTGGCGACGGCTTTCAGCCTGAATGCCAAAGCTCGCTGGCTTTGCTTGTGCTCCGCCCACTCCGGCCAAGCTACTTGTGTCTCCGAAATTGGTTGGTGTGGTTTGCTTGGTCGGTGTTTTGTTTCTTTGTTTGTTTTTGTGTTTGCGTGTCTTTGTTTGGTTTATTGCTTGACTTGCTTGCTAGTTCTTTCGTTTGCTTGCTTCGCTTGCTTGTGTGTTTCTTTGTCTGGTTTATTGTTTGTGTTGTTTTCTTGATTGCTTATTGTATTGATTGATTGGTTGATTGATTGATTTATTGATTGATTGATTGATTGAATGATTGATTGATTGATTGATTGATTGATTGATTGATTGATTGATTGATTGATTGAATTTTTGGTTGGTTGGTTGGTTGGTCGGTCGGTCGTTGTTGTTTTTGCTTGTTGGGTTTTTTTTTGGTCTGTGAAGTACTTTACCGTTTTTGCATGCTTCTTTGTCTGTTTGTTTGTTGGTTGGTTTGGAATTTGGCTGTTTGCTTGATTGTTTGTACCAGGGGCCGGGGGCAAGCATTGAGGAAACACGCCATTCATGCTTCATTTCATGTGAGCTTGATTATGCTTGGCTTGCAGGGTTTCGATGCGTTGGATGCAGGTTGAGGCTGACAGGAACTCTGTGCAATGCTCCAATGCTCCAAAAGGAAACCTTAGTTGAGGCTGACGTTTGTTAGGTTCACTATCACATTCACTTTACCATGTTCCAGCTGCAGCGCATTTTGGGCCCACGGTTTTAGATCTTAGAGGCCCGTTGCGATGTTGATTGATGCTTGAGCCTTTGCTTGGTTTGACGGTTGACGCGTTTGTGCGCGGCCGGGGTTTGTGGGGGCAGGTATGTGTGCATGTGTCAGCACTCAGCCCCGAATCCCAGACAAAACACCCAAGCAAACTGTTTATATACCGTTCAGGATTCTTGAACCTGTCCTCAACATTCGCACGTATTGAACATAATGGTGCACAACAAGTCGCAGCGACATTTGGTATGTCTGGGATAACCCGCCCTCTTTTTTGATTGTTTTGGGCGTGCCATGCCCGAAACAACGTGGATGTCAAGGCACTGAAAGCAACATAACACCCTCACCGTACTCAGTGCCGTGAACGAGGGGGTGCTGCGACAAACAACCATCAAATTGGCCCTTGAGCCGTATCATTTCAAATTTTGATACCCGTCTCAAATATGGAGGGAGGCTCTGCGTGTTTTCTTGTCAGCCTTCTTTTCAGTGGGCATGTTCTCTTAGATCTGTTGTTTGCCCCTGTTTCTTGTTTTGATGTTTAATGTTGTTTTGTTGATCCAATACTCCCGCATGAAGGCAAGGGAAAGTCGAGACTCCTGAGCGGGATGCAGGATTGCCATGCTGCGTTCGGCGGCTTTGCCGAACCCGGGGCGGGGGGGGGGGGGCTAACTCACCTATGAACCCTTAAAGCCCTGTTGAGGGTTTATCCTTGGCCTGTCCTATCGCACCAAAGATCAATCATGTGTGTAGCACGTGGCATGAAATCTATTTATTAGAACCTGTGAAGGATTGGTCACCGGAAAAAAAAAAGGAGAAAAAAAAGGCTTCAGCCTCCCTAGTGCCCACAAAGTCTGCGCGCGAGGTCCAGCAGGAGCGCAGCGAGCGGACGATCCACCCTCCTCCGGACCAGGCGAGGGATTTTAGCGCCCAAGCCATCTGCACCTCCCATAATGGGGGGGTCGACCATTTTGAGAAACACTCATGTGTTTGCCATTGTACTTGGTGGTTCAGCTCAACAGCACTGCCAACTCCCTGCATACAGGAAGCTGAGCTGCCAAGAAAGACGTCTACAGAACCAGATCTGCCTGATACAATTCTACAGCAACTGGGATACTTGTCACCTCCTGGTAGTATAACATTGCTTCCTGCTGCCTTTTGGCAGGATGTGACAAGGTGGATGCTTCCGCAGCCTTCTCAACCAGCGGTCACATGTCGAAGATGGCCCCATAGATCCGGGAACCCTTAGGGCCTTTTGGTCGCCTGTCCCTGGCCGCGGAGGTGTGGTCCGCCTTCAATGAGACAGGCTTTGAGAAGGTGCCGGGTGCTTAGGTGCTTAGGTCTTGCGGAGTCTAAAGCCCAATGAGTTGGTTGGTTCCCACTGGAACCGCTACCAGAACCTGGCTTGATCCAAAGAGCAACCCGGATCTTGTTTGATCCTGGGTGCAAACCGCGTGCGCTCAGATGAAGGTGCAATCGCCCATGTGTGATCGGAGCTTTCCATTGCCGCGAATTGAAATGTCCGGCTGCAAAGCTGGCTTGTGCTCGAGCTTCTGTGCTGCACATTCTTGCAGCGCAAATGCCTTAAACGACTTCGATCAGGCCATGTTTTCCCCGGGCCTCCGTAAATTGCTCGCTTCGACCGTTCAAAGACTACCAGACCCGCACGGGCCCAACAGCCAGATTTTGTTCAGCTGGCCTCCGAAAACCAAAGCATTGAGTTTCTACTGGAGAGAAGCGATGTTGAGACCAGGCCTTGCTTGCCAAGTGTTTGAGATCTGTGGCTTTCAGTAGCCAGAGGCTCAGAGGCTGCGAACAGCATCGCGATTGAGGTAACCAGAAAGGTCCTGAGGACACTTTGAGCCGCGAACTTCGCACCTCCCTTGGAAACCCTAGCCCTAGGCTTTTTGAAAAGACTGCGAGCTGGTGCGTAAACGTCCCCCAGCACCACCTTGCGCAATTTCCACACGTAGGGAGCAACTTACAAGCCCACGTGGTCCACGCGAAATACCTTCCTTGGTTTGCCTGGTGGTGGGGGCATCCATTTCGGATCGATTTTTCATGGGCTCGTGCAATCTCACCTTGGCAACCAGTGGAACTTGACTCTTCCTGCTATTGCGCGACTGCCCCTAGGTGGCCTGTGCGGATTCAGCCCTGTAGAGTGCAAACAAATGCCATGGGGTCGACACGAAGTATCATACCAGCCCCGGATGAAAAGCGCAGAGTTATGTATCAGAACGCATAGACACGTGAGGACAGAACTGGCCTACAACCCAGAAGGCTTTCGCTGAACTACTTTGCAGATACCTCAGTACTGGCACAAGCCACGTAGAGCCTGCCTAGCATGGTGGAACCTGCGCCGTCATGTGCGTGCGTGGCGGCAACAAACAGGGCAAACAGCCAGAGATGTGGGCTAGCTCGCTCGTTTCAGATACTTCTTCCTTGCAGCCCACCCTCTCAAACAACCCCAGCATCATCCACCCTTGGAATCTTTTCTTGCTTCGAAACATACCTTCCCATGCGACCCCCCAAAGTTCCTAGGCGATCCTCCACTCAAGAATTGCACAGATTCACAGACGTGGCTCCACACAGGCTTCGAAAAGTTGAAGCAACCAGTATCGGATTGTTCGGGATGATTTGGTGTTTGCGTGAGCCGGAGCGGGAGCCGGCATCAGTTCCAGTGCGAGTTTTGAGGCTCCAGCTGATCTAGCATGTGCCAGTTTGTGCCGTTTCAAGGATATATACATTGATGCAGGGTAATGAGCAAGTATGACTCACGATGGGGGGGTCCTTTAGCTAAACTTTAGCTTGGTCGTGACAAGCAAATGCAAACCGAACGGAACCAAGCAGATGCAGAGAGCCCGTGGCTCCGACATTCTCGTCCCCTAACCAAGCCGACGCCCACCAACTGAAAGTCGGATGCTGTTGAGCTGGTAAATGGCCCATGTTTCATGGTTGGCCTTATGGACTTGCAACACACAGCGAAACCTGCAAGTGGGAATCTACCGAACAGTGCCAGTGACCACAGTATGGGCGTTTGTGGTCCATTCCGAATGTGCTACAAAAGCCTGGGGCTGACTAACATACCCCTTGAACAGCAGGTAGGTTCATCCAGTATGGACAACATCACCGTGACAGGAGTTTTATCCGTATGCAAACAGGGGGAGCGCTTCAAGATTCATTGTCCCGTGGCCACTACTGTGTGGCTGTGTCAGAACTCATATGCAAGGCTTGTCCAGTGCCACACGGCTTCCAGTGCATTCAGCTATGACCTTTACACTGGTCATTTTCTTGAGGGTATTGACTTATGTCATTTTATGTTTTAAGGGGTTGTGATCCTTATGGCGGTCTGTATTGATCGCTACATCTTGGTGGAGCCTCTAGCCAATAGGTTGTGTTCGCTGCTCCAATGTGTTTTTGTTGCCTGGCGCTTTAGGCGGGTAGTCATCATTGGCTCGCAGCTTAGACTCCAGCGATGGTTTGCACCGGGTTGGGTTGGATCGTCTGTGAAGATGGAATCGACCATGTTGGTTTAAATGATTTTCCTCATGGCTAGTAGAGTTTCATTGCTCGAATCAACACATGTGCAGGGTCTGTAGTCTCGCGGACTGTAAAGCGCTTTGTTCACAAATGAAGCAGGATAACTAAAATAATGATTGGGTTTCTTGTGCCCTTTTCACCATGCAGCAAGGGTGCAGATTTAGGGCAGCCCACATGGGCTTTGGGCATGGCGGACCAGAGTCTGCGTATCGTTTGAGTCGGCTTTAAAGCCGCAACAGATGAAGAACTTGCCGAGTCGGGGGTAAAACGAGCGTGAAGGTGCTTTCCAATTGAGGAACAAATGCAAATGCACCTGAAAGAGGCACAAACTCGGTGCCGAGTAGCTCCTTGCGAAGCCAATTGCCGGTCGCTGCTTCCGAAGTGCTGATATGAGCTTTGCCTGGCAGCAATTTCCATGGCGTTTTGGCACGCTAAAATTTGCCGTGTTCAAAATAATTGCTCCTTCCAGATGGTGGCGGATTCCGATGTTTTGGCGCCTCACTACGGAGCTCGGAATAGGGATCCCGCCGTTCTGGACAACCTACAAGTAGACTGTTGGGGAACAGTGCAAAGTGCCAGCGCGCACATTAGTCCGCGTGCGCAGATTGTTGTGTTCGCTTCTTAGCTTCAGATTGACCCAGACAATACCAATCAGAAGGTTTGGCGTATGAATCGATCCCGCAAAGAATCTTAATGGTCACCTCACAAGGAGCCTCACTTGAACTTTGCCGATTCGACTTACCAAGAGGTCAGGTTCAGAACGTGAGGGGTCGAGCTGAGGCCAGGACCCTTACCACGAGCCCGGGCAGGCACATGGCATGTGCTTCAGCGTGCAGCCGGGCATTACCCCGCCGCCCAGCCTGAAGAACATTTACAAGGAGAGCGGGGAGGGGGTGAGCGGTGAGGCCAGGACTTGTATGGTGTGTCCCTTTTTGGGTGGTAATGAGTTTCTTTTGTTGGGTGATCTGTCAAGAGGGCAGGGAAGGGGAATCTTGGAGAATTGCCGTCACACCCGGGGGCGTCGGAGTTTTATTGTCACCCCTTTTTCTTTCCTCACCCCATGCCTGTAGCGGATGTTGAGGTAAGACAGCGTAGACACATCACCTTGGATGAGCGGAAGGAGAACCAACTCAAGAAAGACAGATTGAAACATTGATTTTGCAGGGATATTTTCTAGTGGGTCGTGAAAACCTGCAATGAAGCCTAGCAATTGAAGGCTATGAACCAGTGAGCACGATGGCTTCCATTTTGTCGCTATGCATTTATTCATGACGCAGATGGTCCCTTCATTTCATGGGACCCTGCTACGTGTGATTCTCTGCAAGAAAACTCGCCAGGGTCCATGAAGAAACTCACGTTTTCCCTGCGCCCTGTTCATGAGGCAATCAACCCCTTATGGCACTGTTTCCAAACAGGCAATCCCCGCAGACTTGACGGGACACACCTGCACACCCACACACACACACACATGTCCCCAGTTTCGTGGATGACTTCGGCCACTGATTCGGGAGTTTGTTCACTCGTTGTTCCAATAGTCTTCCAAAAGGGTCCTGGGCTTTTAGAAGATAGGATACATTGTTTGGTTGCTTTTTCAAGTGAAACTAAACAAGAAACCGTCAATTTGGGTGCTCCTTGTTTGACAGCATTGTTGGGACGACCAAACCAGGGTATTTTACTATGAGCAACTGAGCCTTGGGAGGATTCCCCGGCATCACTGGCTTACTTGCCCGATCGTTCGGCACTTCAGCCAAGGTTCCAAAAGGTGATCACCCTGGACGTTCCAGTCCCGTCCCGTCAGGGTTGATCCGTTGAACCCCGCGTTTTCACACCCCAAACCCTAGGACCGTTCAGAGGGAACGACCAAGTTGTGGAGAGAGGGATGTCTAATTTTGGTGGCAGATTCGTGAATGACTAAGCAAGTGTTTCCAGCCAGCTGCCGCCATAGTAAGTTAAGCCACCAGGCATGCTTACCTATTAGCCGTCATACATCTCGGAGAAACTGCAGGGAGAATGGTCCCCTGTTGTTTTTTCCTTGGTTGCTTGTTGCAGTGGCTTGCCTGGACCCCTGGAAGCAGTGGATACATTCAGGATGTCCTACTGTTTGGAGAACCGAATATGCTATGGCAGGTAGAGTGGCCTCCCCCCACCTCCATTTGGATCTGTCCAGCAAGGCATGTGGTTGATGGGATGCAATCTATTCACGCCGAAAGTGGCAATCTCCGTATCTTTTACAACTCAATAAATAAGCACGAATTTAGAAGCATGAACTTAGGATGCACAAGTCTTGCGGCGTTCGAGGGTGACGTATGTTCGGTTCTCGAGGAGCTGGCCACGGACATCCCCGGCTTCCAGGCGCCGGACCACGGCCCGGCATCCCAGAAGCTGGAAAGCTGCGTCGGCGCTACACGCTGGCTATGGATCTTGGGTCCTTTGACTTGGGAAGATGAAACCATTTTTCCAAAATATGTGCCAACCAAAGAGTTAAAGGTCTTAGGAGGAGTGGGTAGTAGCCGTCAAGTCGTGGGGCTCAGATTGGGGTTGCAGTAAGCTCGACGCAAAATTCCACCTCAGAGCAAAGATTTTCAGTGAGAAAACCTCACACTCAAAGGCAAGAAAGAAAATGCAAGTTCGCAGCACAAACTGAAAGCGCTCGGCCGCGCGAACATATAGAGTTGTTGTTTTTTCTCCCCGGAACACAAGCCACTGCAGGCCTAGACCGCGCGTCCCTTGCACACAGCGTGACGCTTACCCCTTTGGAAGACACGCTGAGTACAACACTGCCGCATCCAATTGACACATCACGTCTCACATGTTAAAACCATTGTTTCAACATCCTGCTTGCCGGCTGAATTGTTGTACCATCCCTCTTTTTGCCTCTTTCTATGTTGATGAACCATTGCACTTCAAGTCGGACCAACAGGTGACTCGCCACCAAAATGAAACTATGCGGACACAATGAGAATACCCTCCTGGCGCTGGATCAATCACTGCGAAAGGGAACGAGCGAAAGACAAGTTCCCTCGTGTTAAAAAAAAAAAACAGGTGGTAGTTTATTTGGGTGTCTAGCCCCCTCTGGTGTTGTACAGGAGGACTATGAGGCAAGGGCTTTCCATGGTCCACGTAGGGGCCTGCAAATGGGGCCTTGGTAGACTTCCTGTACTGCACGAGCAGGGGCGTCAGCAACCAGTCACCTGTCATTGCGAGTGCGGCAATGTCCGTGAGCTGTTTGTTGTTCTTCTGCTTGGTGTCCTGGCGGGCGGGGCGCTGTGGCCTTCCTTCTACTTCTGCAGCGGCAGTTGACTAAAGACTAGGCTGAAGCTCCAGTGCTTCAATGGTCTTCCTGCAAGGGCAAGGGCAAGCGTTGTGTGCTCGGATCCAGCGTCCCGCTCAGCATCACTCAGTCATGAACCGATTTGTCTACCTGGACTGCGGTGAGCTTCCAGCATGCATTCACACGTGCCTGGTTGGAGGTCATCTCCAGAATGACTGATGTGCAACAATCACTCGACTAGGTCGGGGTTGCTTGCAGGTGAAGGCAAAGGAATGACCTTTTTGCCCCCCCCCCCACGATTTTACACATGCCCAAATGGTTCATGTGAGAGGGACATTTGCCTGGGGGTGTCATGTAACACTGCATGTTTGAGGGGTTTATTTGGGAAGAGTGCAGGCCCTGGCTAGTGCCGGATATATAGTTTAGTGAAGGTTTCTAAGTTCTATAGTTTGCCTTAGTAGGGGTTGCGAGACAAATACATGAACCTGAATAACATGGTTGGCACGTCCATTTCTCCAGTGGCAAAGCTACAAATCACATCATGGTTAGAAAGATGTTTTTTGCTTGTCTTGTCCTTCCTGAAAACTTATGTCAATCGACCAGAATTCTCGCTGCCGGTCTCGGAACTTTGCGCGCGCGGACTTTAGCTCGCGGCCGAGGCTTTTTGCTCCGCTGGGCCCAGCAAGGTGTGCTGCTGCTGAATGCCACCCTCACGGTCCGCGAGGGTCACAAGGAGGCCAGGGACCCTCCTTTTGGCGGCGCAATAAAAATGGATGGCTTCCCAATATCTGCCCAATATATAAATATATACATATATATTATATAGTGTCATGGGTTTATGGATTCTTAGTTCCCACGAAAGATTGCATTTGCCGACAATTATTGAGGATGAACTTTCGAGAGCTCCACTCTTTGTCATTTGTATTGTATTTTTGATCAATCCCTTGAGGTTATCCAACAGGATCGACCAACACGCCCTGCCGGATGCCCCAAGAAAGGGTTCCCCTGACTCATATGAGATTCGCCAGGCCAACTCCCATGCCAAGTGTGGCTGGCAGCGCTTCACGGATGAGGTGATCAAGGCGTTGAACGAGCGCCATGAAGGCGCGGCGGGCGACATTCAATCGGGGCAGCTTCGGAGACATTCCTGGGATCTCTGCTTTGTGCGCATTAGTGGATTGCTGTTCAGCAACTTTTAGACTGCCCCGATCAAGGAGACGTCAACCATGTTCTAATAATCCAGCAGAAGAACTCGGGTCTTTTTTCCAATTTTCCTCATCTGAGGGAATTGAGGTTGTGCCTTGGGGTTGTTATGACCTTTCCGCGTCCCAAGCTTTGGAGCCGTCTTCACTCATGGTACCCCAAAAGGATCTCACCTTTGATGTTTTGTGTGGGTCCTTTCGTGGCACTCAAGTTATTTGCACCCGGGCTTAGTCATGCGAATGCATCCCATCAAAAACACATATTGAGGGAATGAATCGCACCCTGCGTCGTCTCAGGATTGGTTTTCCTCTTGTGGGGCAACTTCGCGCAGATCAAGGCGACGATCAGCCATTTTCACCCGGCATGTCCAACTCGGGCAATCGACATGGGCTTGGTTCGTTGCCACCCCAGTAGGGGGGAGCTGAGGCTGTGTACTCCAAGTTGTTTGATTCTTCCCCGTCGAATAGCCATCGAATAGAACATGTTGGTGCCAGTTGCAAGCCACAACTCACTGACGCATTGACCGAGCCATCCATAAGTCCATCAAAACATGTGCCGCTGAGCTTGTCCGTTCAGTTGGGGATGACCAGGATTCAGAACTGGTCCGGTATTAGGCCCCGGCGGGATTGTGCATGGTACGGTTAAGGGTGTTTTAATACGCTAGGAACTTTTTCTAGGGCAAACTTGGTGTAGGGGGGGCTTTAGGGTTTGGTCACCGCTTATTTTAGAGTGTTTCTTTCTGGCCTCAGGCTTCAAGTTGACAGTTATTGCATTTGAGCTTATGCACCAATCGCCAGAAGTACCAAGGGTGAAGCCTTGCACCAACTCGCATGGCTGTTTGTCTCAGGCAACAATTGCTTCAACATGAACCGATTCGGAGTCCCCATGTTCGAAGCACAGCGAGGCTTTGGATAGCCTTCAATACCATTTGCAAACGAGGCTACGTATCCCAGTGCTTCCATTTACGGCTATAGTGGGTAACCAGGTATTTGTTTTGTCCTTTAGGCTTTAGATGATGGCCCCCCTTGTTGCCTGCTATACTGCATGGCTGTACAGGTAATTAATTGGAAGCACTGAGAGGCTCTCCGCCAATGAAACCTCATTCACTCAGGGGAAGATCGTGGTGAAGGGCTCAGAGATGCACAGTGCTTGGGAGGAACCACGCCTCTACTCAGCTCTTAAGTGGTAGAAAACAACCTGAGGACCTGGCCCGGTTTCTTTGATTACTATGGACACATGGCCGAGATGGCGGGCCCTTCTGTCCATGGCCACTGATTCGAATGCGTGTTGGCCGAAGCGTGCCAGGATACCAAACAGGGCCCCAGAGAGGATCAATGAAATGGGCGTCCCTGATTGCTGCTTGGAATTTTGGACCCTTGCACATCAGTGAGAGGTTGCGATTCCCAATCTCTCTCGTCGTAGTGTAGGATTTCAAGATGGATGAATTTCTGTTGAGATCCTTTGCTCGGGAAAACTCTCGAACTTGTCTTCTCCACAAAGCAACTGCAGGCATGTGGAGTCTTTTTCGAGATGCTTACGTTTGGTTGAGGTGCCGTGTAACATATATCCATGAAACTCGCTCATGGTTCTGCAACGTAGGGCTGGGCCATGTTCTGCGATCCCCTGGAATTCCCTTGAACACGACCAATATGTTTCTATTGGCACTTTGGTACAGTATCACCGAGGGAGTTTTCCACGTCAACTCGCTTGAATCCCACAGTCCCCTTCAAGGATGGCCTGCCAGGGCAAGAAAGAGCTACACTGCGCCCACGGGGCGCCACCATCCACTCAAACCCAATTGGAACCTGGCCCTCTTCTTCAAACGAGGAAGTCTGCGGGGGTTTTCGGTGTCGACATCTGCCTCGTTCGCTTTCTGAAGGATTCCCAGGATTTTGGGATGGCCTGGGGCTCAAGCTGGGCATCGCCCGTGAGAGGGTCCAGATCTCAAGCTTAAGAGCCCATTGGGCCAATGGCCGCTTGACATGCGGAAATGCCATGTCTTGGGGATGGCGCATAGGATATGTTCTGAGCCATCGTTTTTGCAGGAATTCGCGCTGAACATAAGGCTAGATCTCCGGGTTGGCTGGTGGCCAGATTGACAGCAAAAGGTTCTATTCTAGATACTTTGGGCAAAAGACGTATTCCCCCACAAGTTGGGTCAAAAGATTGGTGCTGGCGATAGAAATAGAAGCCTGGTGCTGTCCTCAGGCAGGTGATTTTTGTTCACTGCGGCCGCCTCCGAGACTATTGTATATTTTAGGGCAGACAAAATACGAAACGGAGCGCTAGTCAGAGTGATCTTCCCTGTGCCATGAATCTCGAGATCTCCACGGACAAGGAAAAAGATGATGACCGCATACTGGAGGCGAGCGGGCAAAGCAGGGATTGGTTGTCATCAAAAAAGGAGAGACATAGATGGCTAAGATTCTTAGTTGAAAGGTTTGATAACCATTTCTGAGAGCTTCGCCACAGGAATTCATAGCCATATTGTAACTAGGGGAAGTGAATCCTAAAGACAACCCATAAGCCTATTGAAAAGACTGGATTGGATGAACCACGGTACAGCTGTGCTTGTCTTAGGTTATCCGTGTATCTGGTGGGACATTGACATGATTAGTTGCCTTTGCTCTTTTAGGGTGCGGAAGCTTGTGTGATTTTGATGCAGACCTGCAGCTGCAATAAGCCAAGGGGTGGAGGCTAGCTCTCATAAGCTTGCGGTGTTTGTCAAATGTTCGTTTGTGACCAGAACAGCGCTTTGCACCCATGCCGAGGATCCAATCCACGACCACGGTTAAAACGCCAGACAAATGTAGAGAAGATAACTTGGGCCTGCGTAAAGGGCTTGGACTAATTATAACAAAAGAGTCAGCTGTTCTGTGCAATGGAAGCTACAACAGTTCAAAGCTGCAAAGTAATCTCAGCAATGCTTTGAGTGCCTCTAGCTGCTGATGTGGGTTTGCGTGTTTTCTTCTTTTACAAATGCTGTCTGGGCACCATTCAAGCCCAGATCGCGGCTGAGCAATCGCAATGAACCGGCAGCGGTTGGAGCCAATTTCCTTGGCTTGGTATTTGTCACTTGCCGCCTGCATTTGTCAAGCCTGTCCACTACATCTACTTCCTGTCTCAGAAGTGTCTTGCTAATGCCTAATCCTGGACTTACCGTGCTTTTCCGACTAAAACAGAAACACGTGTTAAAGCTGAAGCTGACCGCAGGCACAAGTCCCCACAGCATCAGTTTCGGCTGAACAATACACAACTTCTTGCCGGGTGGCCGGGTGTTCCATAGCTGGCTTTGCATGAAAACAGAAGTTCGTCTCCAAATGCGGGAACCCCCAAAGATTGTTTCCTGTTGGTTTCCCCGAATACAACTCCAAAATGGTGGCTTTCACAAACACGAAGTTCAACCGTGTCTTTTAGTAGGACAACGTGGGCAGCTGCCCTGATAAAGATCCATGAACCCAAATTGCCCCCAAAAGGAGAGTCCTTTGCAAACAAATGTTGCGCAGTGTTTTTTTTGAATTTTCAGGGACATGATCCAGTTGGGCAAATCGAAGGCAGTTTTCGAACCTCAAGGTCTTCATGCTGGGGTCCCTTCATTGCCATGCTTAAGTCAGAGCCGTTGCCTGGGGAGGCCATCACCCAGTTGCAGCGCTTAGTGGAGGGGAAGTTCGAGGAGCAAGCTGCGCAGCTGTCACAGCTGGTGAGGCGGGAGGGTCACGTCCCCTGCAGGTTTCTCCTTTCCAGCCCTGAACCAGAGTCAGGAGACGTAGATCCCCTGTCCGAGGGCAAGCGTCTTTCTATGTTTTCTCATGGCTGAAAGACAGGGGGTTCAGGCCTCACAACCTCGGCGTAGTTCAGGGTCTTCAGGTTTAGTTCTTGACTTGCTTGGTACCATGCCGGGCTGGGCTCGAGCCGGCCCTGGAATCGCGAAAAATTTAAGGGCTGCGCCCCAGCTGTGCTTGCAGATCGGCAGGGAAAAGCGTCGACCTTGCCCAAGACAGTTGCGCAAATTGGACAACGGCCGCTCAACGGCATCCCCGAACTTTGAACTTGGTAGGGTAAGGTTGCAATGTTCTAGGTTCCTATGGCTCCCCTTGAATCTGTCTTGGATTGTCTCCCAATGCACAATGGAGAGGGGGGTCCGAATTCCACACACGGCGGATGGAACGTGTGCGGCACAAGCTTCGGATTGCCACGGCTAGCTTCCAAATGCGACCATCGGAAAATCGGGGGGGGGGGTGGAGACGGGGACGGGGGTTTGCGGTGCGGTGTGCGAGTGTGTCTCCGACTCGCCAAACAATCGGATTGGCATCCGGCTCTAGGCCGGCGGCGAGAGGGCTCGGCAAGAAGAAGAAAATTCTGAAGCCGAAGCCAAGAGAGTCGCCACGCGGCGGGAATGCTTGCTCTTTTTTTCCCGGATGATGTTTGATGCATATGTATGTATATATATATATACACTCACATATACTTATTGATTGATTTATTTCAGTCTTGCTTTCTTCTTTCGTTACTTTTTCCCACTTGGTTGTCTACCTTGTTGACTAGCGCTGGTACAAACGCTGTGCTGTCAACATGGTAGGAGCAAGTCTTATTTGGTTCGAAGTGAATTCTGGGCCTTTGGTTTCATTCGGATGAGCCTAAAAACTGAGCCGACAAGTGCTCTCAAGTCAGTATTCCACTAGTCCACAGGCTGGAGCAACTGGTCTATGCTTTCAACATGGCTTGTACGCGTTTGTTGTTTTCTTGCTCCCTTCAACGTGAGCTATCAGACTTCTCTGAGAGCAACTGCAGTTGTTTCTGCGCACCATGGGTGACTCACTCACTGCTGCAGTTGAGCAGTGGCAACCGATGTCCATAAAGCCATTTGGGGTGGTCGGGTCCTGGTTGAATTGGGGTAGTTGTTAGCCTTTATAACTTGGTAAACCAAAAGTCAATGGGCCACGTGAAGTCGCTTAGCCCTGGTTGGTACCATGTTGGTAGGTGCATTCCGGGCCAGGTGAATTCCCATTCAAGCAGTTGTGAGCGCCATCGCCTGTCAAACATTTTGGAACGAACCATGCTGAGTGAAGTGGGTTGAACGGCAAAGTGGCAGCGACCACAGTCTGAAAACTCTATGGAGCGTCCCGCGCTCTTCAGGGCTGACAGCTAGAATTTTGTGCCTTCTCAGTTTGAACCGCTGCTAACGGAGGAGAAGCACTTGGAGCAAGTGCCAAGCGAGGTCTGGTTTTGGGAAATCCAGGGTCCAATGTGTTTGGACACCACGGGGCACTTGTAAAGTGCGGTCATGTTTACACGCATATGTGTTTCTCAAATAGGGGAGCCACATACATCACATGCATGGGCTTGCGGGTGGAAATAAGAGCTAACTCAAGGTGTACATATGTACTGTATACCCGTCCTTTTTCAGGACAAGTAGCAAATAGGAATAACTTGACAATGTTTGTTAAATGGTTGGTTGCCTTTTGGTTTCTCTTTTGGAATCAACTCAGAAGGGGGTCCTTGTTGAAACAACTCATTCTTTTGGTCCCCTGTTCGAAGGGTTGCCTCAGCCGTTTGAGGACCGAGTTCGCCCCAGCACTTTCAGTCACCAGCTTCACATCCAACTTCGCGCCGGCCGTGGCTCGGATTCTGTCAGAGCCAGCCGGGTGCGGAAACGCAGGACCTGGCCCAGAACCGGACACCCAGGTGCCAAGAAGCTCCATGCCCTTCCCTCTACAACCATGGCTTGGTGCACAGGCCCCTTTTGGAAGGCGATGTTCCTTTTGGAAGGGGCATCTATGCACTTCCTTCTTTGTTGTTGGGGTTGCTGTCGCTGTTGGGTTCAGAATAACATGCGCCCCCTTGGAAGGGAATGTGTGATGTCTTGGCAACACAGTGTCATGGTGAGCCGATGTTGGAGATTAGCAAAGATGTCACAGACTGGAAAGCATTTCATTTCCTTTAAAACAGAGCATTCGGCTTGGAGTTCGTCCTCAAACCATCTTGCATTTAGTTGCGATCCGCGCGATGAGCAACAGCGCATTTGGACAGACCCATGGCCCATGGTTCTTCTAAACTTCCGGCATGTTATTGAACCCGACGGAAAGGTTGCTGTAATTTCAGTGTCATTTATTGGTTGGTTTCGCCTGGTGGCTTCAGGGGAAGCATTCTGAAGGGTTTTTCGGAATGTCTTTTAACCCACCATCTAGGGGATAACTTGAGGATGCCTTCAGATCGCTGGCGAAAAGCAAGGCCTTTCATGCTTTTGGAGAAATGGTTGCCACTCATCCATTGAGAAGAACCATTTTGGGGTTCCCTAATGTTGAGATATGCCCACATGTGCCTGATCTTTTCGACAAGAAGTCAAGATATGAAATCACGACTGTGCAAAAGGCAATCTGGGCCAAACCAAATAACACGGTGGACAGGGGCCTTCGCAGCAGGAAAGCAGTGTTTCAATTCCTCCTGTCAGCTTCCATGCTGGGATCATCCAGCGGCACTTGCCGGGTCCTTGAAGCAAGACCGCCGCACAGTCTGCCACACCCCCGAGAAAAAATAAAAGAGAAAACGCCGCATGTAATTCCAAACGAAGACCCTCCCGAAGTCCCACTTCTTTGGGGGCACCGGGTAGTGGCATCGTTCTCAGCGATGCTGTACTCTCCTTGCTGTCTGGACCGAGCACGGCCAATTTGTCCATTGTCTAATTTTGGCTTCCTGTGACACGTCCTGTGAAGTATTGGGCACTTTTCCAGACTTTCGTGCTTTGTATTGCTGACTACTCTCCCTTCTGAGTATCGGAGACTTGTTTGCGAGACTCCTTTCATGTGTTGGGGGCCTGCTCTTCCTTAGGTTTTCTTGAGCCCCACATGACGTCTGCCAAGTGTGTCGGGAGCCCGTTGGTGGGACTTGTTTGAGCGCTCGTTTTAAAGGAACGAATTGATGGCTTCAGGCCTACAACAGAGACAGATGGAAAGCTCACTCAGTTTGAATATTTTGCAAAACTGGGAACCTGCTTCGTATATAATAGCACATATAGATGAATATATAATACATATAGCCTGGTGTTCAGTAGAACTCCCAAAATCCTTGAAGACCTAAGTCTTGACGTATTCGGGCATGAACCATGCTCAACCGTGACCTGGCGTAGTTCGGTGTAATCAGTGTCGCCAAGACTTGGTCTGATTTGATGGCTGAAGGCGATTTACGGCGCCCCGACGGATGACAAGGATCGAAGCTCCCTGAAGAAGCCAGAGGCACGCTGTGACGCTGTTGGTTTGAGCCGAGTACCCGTGGTAAACTCCACTCTCTTGCTGGTGTTGCCTGCTGGCAGGGCTAAGCGGCGAGCAATCTACTGATTTAGGGGTAGCTGTGCGCTCTAGCGACGGGTTTGTACGTGTTTACATGCTGGTTGCAGACCAAATCATCATGTCATTTGATCATTATTGTTTTGCAATTGGGCATGTGTTGCTCTTTGAACGCACCCCAAAGCACGGTAGTTCCGAGTTTGCAAACGTTCAACAAAGCTTAGTCGCAAAAAGCCTGGGTGGGGATTCCTTCATTTCCCTTGAGGAAGCCACATTCTACCTTAGCTACCGCGAAAAACACATCATGATCCCGCACAAGCGTCTAGAAAGCTTCCAATCCAAACTGGATTTGGTCCTAGCCTCACCAAGAGACATATACACTTCATATGCATATAGTGTACGTGTATATGTTGCAACGGCCCATATTTTGCGGTTTGTTTTGTGCGTTCACATGGCACGCAGCTCAATTGGCCACGGAGAGCACCTGCATCGCCCTTTCGGATTTGGCGCACTGCGGGGGAGTGGGATCAGGCACTGATCACTTCGTGGCGCATTCTGGCTGGGAAAGCACCGAGACAATTACAGACTCGTCAAAAATGCTTCGCTCAAATGTAATTGTTGGCCAAGACAGAAAGTACATGTTTGAAAGACCAACAATTACTGCATTTGCTTAAGCAAGTGTTGAGCGCCACAACACATGTCTACTGGTGTTCACAAAAGACACCGCTAATGCATGTCCAATTCATTCCCGTATCTTACATGAAGGGTTACAGTTCTGCTCCTGAATAGATATTCAAATTAATTGAATTACTACGTATCACACACGTCGTGTTCTTATCTCATGAATAGATGCAGGTCCATCTATTGATGTACCTATCTATTTGTCAGTATGTCTATCGGTTTGTTATCTATCTATGCATCTATCTATCTATCTATCCATCCATGCATCTAATCTATCTATCTATCTATCTATCTATCTATCTATCTATCTATCTATCTATCTATCTATCTATCTATCTATCTATGTATCTATGTATCTATGTATTCTATCTATCTCTATATATAATGTATGTATCATGTATCTATTTACCTATCTATTTATATATGCCTCTATCTATCTAGTTATCTATCTGTATATCTATGTATCTATCTAGTCTATCTATCTATATATCTATCTATCTAATCTAATCTAATCTAATCTAATCTAATCTAATCTATTCTAATCTATCTATCTATCTATCTTGCTACCTAATCTA
>CAUJNA010000236.1:0-37500 GCA_963377175.1 Effrenium voratum | reverse complement strand
TCCAACCATTCAATTTCCAGATGTGCGGTGCAGCTATTCCCGAATCATCTTTGCATGCTTGATATGCAAGTGAGAGGCATGAGTGGAAGGCATGGACAAGGAAATGAAAGCCAATCGACTCTGCCTTCTCTATGCCTTTTCCATCCGGAACTTTCATTGTAGGCAGCACAAGTACAGCAGAATTAGTGCATATATTTCGGGTGACCCAAATGGTGATCAGTGTAAGATATACGGCAGTCCCTATTCGGGCGAACGGGGAGGGGGTGAACTGATGTATCTCAATGTCTAGCTGGAACGCAACAGCGTATGTTGGTCCCTCTGGGAGAATTAAGGGGTTTTGAGTCGCAATGCGGCCATTTGTACTTTAGTTCGTGTCATCCATGGACACGTCATGGCCCTGGCCGGCAATTTTGTGCGGGTTGAAGCGGCGATTTGCCCAAATGGTGCAAATCGCCGTGGGATTCGTCGAGGTGCGCCAAGATAACCTCACTGAAGCACGGTGTTCTCAATCAAACACCATGTCACCATGTTCAGTCAGTCTAAGATTGGCATCTTCTCATTGCTCAAGGTTCCTTTCTTAGCAAAGCTTCGCCGAGCCATGCCTACGCAGTTGTCTCACCTCGCAGTTGCTTTGTTGTTAATTGAAACTGCCAGGAACAGTCTCAGATGCTTCCACATAACATAGATCAGCCACCTTTGACGACTGCTTGAAACCGCAATCGTGACTTGGGGCGATGCTAGGATTTGTGTTGCAGTTTCAGGGTGAGCAAACATGATGCAAACTACCGTGCACAGTATTTCAAAGGCCTCACTCCAATTGCTGATCTCATGCTATCCACTTTTAGTCCCGGACATCCCATGCAACCTGAAGGAGTCTGCGCTGCCTGATTTTTTGATGGGGCTGACCTGTGCTTCAGTGCACCGCTTAGGTGAGCCCGGAGGAAGCCACTGGCAAGAGATCGCAGCAGAAATCGCCACCTCCCACACGATGTCTGCCACTGATCTGAAGCGGCAACCTGGGTTTTGTATGGGTGCGCGGTGATGTCGAGCATTGCACCACGCATTGAGACAAACACATGTGCCTCACATGGGTGCTTTCTACATCAGGGAATGTTCTAGTGGGGACATTTGGTGGACACACGCATGTGCCATGCTTGAAATACATCTTGACGTGCAAGGCCGCGATCATGGCGCTGATTGCAGTGAATATGATTCTGATGGGGGTGGAGGTGGACGTGTCTTTCCGGCTCCTTTGCTTCTAACATATTCCATGTTTGCTTGTGTATTGACTGGACTGACTGAAACAGTTGTTTGTTCGCAAATGCAGGTCCCCCTAAACAGAAAACACGCTCTTTACAGGACCATCACCAGGACATTCCACTCGGGGGTGGTCAACAGAGATCAAAAGACGGCCCCTTGGTTGGCCTTAGCACCCCTGAGGGTGCTGCCTTTGACCAAAATGGACCCCCCTCAATTTTTGACAAGCCCCTAAACGGTCTCCATTTGGAAGTTGGCGCTTCAAGGCATGCCTACAGTTGCTGTGAACCACGCCGCTCAAATGTCTTGGATCGTCTCGAGACTTCCTTTCAGAAACCCATGGTGTAGTCCTGAGAGTCTAGGAGTGCTGCAGCAGGGATGTCCGTTGATCTGATTTTAACAGTATGAACCACCATTTGTTGGCGGGAACTATGCCAAGCTTGGAGGAGGCGTTGGCGACCAATGCCTGAGTCATCACAAGCATATCGCGACGGCGGATAGTTTCCCATCTGGCATGTTTGAGCAGTCCGCCCGACAAGCGTTCGGTCACGACAGCTTCGCCGATCTTGTAACAGCTGTGACAGAGTTGACCCGAACAGCAGTGGCAGACCAGAACTAGTTCTCACCGAGGCAGCAGTGACAAACCAGACCCTGAAGCTTTTTCATCTGTGGCCCAAGCAGACCAGACTCTGATGCTCTTGCCAGTGACCCGACTCATGCAAACGATGAGGCTCTCGGCCCGACCTTTGCTGAAGCCAGAGAAGCACACTTTTCTGAGTCCCAAAAAGGGCTAATAATATAAACGCTGCGCGTTGCCCGCCTCGGCCCAGCCGAGCGCGCAGCGTCTGTGGTTCGACTGCAAGCAGCAGAGCTGGTGGAGTAGCGACTCAGGCATGGACAGGTTCTGGCGTCGTTGGACCAATTCATGTCATGGGCCCGCAGGAATCCCCGATGCAAGGGCAAGGCGATGCACAGGACCAGGAGTGAGTCATGGAGCTGCCTTGCTTGGGTTGGTTGGTGGAGGGCCTGGGTTGGGCTGAGCCTTGCTGGGTGGTTGCTGGTTGCGGGCCTGAGGCAACTCTCAGACACCGGGCTGGGCCCGAGGCTAGTGTGAGTCTAGCGTCAGACGTGCGAGACAGGGCTGGTTTGTCTAATGGTTTGCTGGTTCAGCAGGTCTCAAAAATTTGGCAGCCGGATGGCGGGCCTGCCTGGGATCTGGCTGTGCTGTGCCAGCAGCAGGTCATGCTTTTCGGGACCAACCTTGCCCTTTTGGGGTGGAGGCAAAGCTGTTTCCCGACCACAAGTCTGGCCCCCGGACGAACATTGCTGCGGCAAGCTGAGCCCTGTTGTGGTTTCTGAAGAGGCCCGGATGGGTCGGCACTCTGTTACTGAGATTCGTTAAAAGCGAAAGCAGAGGAAAGCCGGCCGGACGCACTCTTGCTTTGCATGTTCCCTGTGGAGTATCCAGGCCGGCCTTGCCACAGGGTCGTCCAATTTGAATTGCTTAAGCCAAGATCCGTGAGCGGCCTTACTAGGCGGCTAGACTCTTGCAGGTCAACATGGGCCTCGGCGAGTCCTCTATGTGTGTGTGTGTGTGTGTGTTGGCACCATGCTTCTTGGGAGTTGATAATGTCCCTGCCGGCTGCCAATACCAGCGTGCCAAGAAGTGTCACCTGGTATGGGCCACAGTGTTGGGTCAATATTTTTTCGCGACAGATTTACGGAAAGCTTGTTCGAGGCACGCTTGCACATTGTGTCCTTAATTCCCTGCCTGTGCTGCGAATGGCGCGAAGCAAAGCATTGGCTGGACTAATTTGGAGCTCTGCGAAGGACCGGAAAGCCCATGGAGCTTGTTGCAAGTTTTCGCGCGTTGGGCCCAGGACGAGGACGCAGCAGCCACGGCATGCAGCTTGGTCACTGGTTCGCAAGCGCAAATGCAGCAGCAACACTGGCTCCAGAGCGCGCGCTGCAAACGAAAGGAGCATGGCGATGGAGACGTGAAAGAATCATAAGGAGATTCTTTTGTTGCGAAGAATTGCGTTATTCATCAACTGTTATTTGAGTTCGAGACGGCCAAGGCTCCCGGAGAAGGATATCCCACCATGGTTCAACGTCGTCAACTTGGTCATCGTCATCTTCTTCGTGCTGGAGATTGCCTTGAAGCTGGTGGGCGTCGGGCCTGCCCCATGCCCAAACCTAAAAGCCTAGAAAGCCTCCACAAAGTGACTCGTAGAACCAAGCAACAGGTTCGCAAAAGTGCTGGCGTTTTGGGGCTATGGCTCAAAAGTCATTTGATGTGCGCGTCAGGAAGCGTAGCTTTGGTTGTGTGGCGGGTTTGGTGTGATGTTTGGCCGGTGCAATACTATCGAGCTGTATCATTAGGTCTTGGACTATTGGAATGTTGGGTTTTGACACGTTGGGTGGTTGGATGTCTTTGGAATTTGAGAGGTTTGTTTACACAAGTTTTTGGGGCGGGTTAGATTGGCTGGGTTTTCTTGAGATCGGCCCAGGTTGAATTCTTTTGCGGCAGCGACAGGGGCTGGAATGTCTTCGACTTCTTTATCATACTGATATCTGTCCTCGAAGCGACGCTCCAGCTGGCTGTTCAGGACGGCATGAATTCACAGACGCTTGGCGCACTCAAGTTCTCCAAGCGGGAGGCTCAAAACGCGTGGCTTCTGTTTTGGTTTCCGTTTCTGTCCCGGAAAAAGGGTAACACTAAAAAACCACCAAAATACGACATTGGTTCCTTGGGAAGTGTTTGTTACTTTCAGACATACACAATAGTGCAAGCATATATTCGGATAATGTGAGTCATCGGCCGGAACAACAGGGAAAGATGCTGCCACATGGCGTAGTTGTCTGTGTGTGTGTGTGTGTGCGTGTGAAGTTGCCCAAGTTCAGCCCCCGACGTGTCTGACAAGAGCCTAAAGGGCCCTGTGCAGCACATCTCGCCATCAACCACCGGAGAGGTTTCCTTCCGTTTTTGTTCGGGCTCGAGGTCCCGCTTTTTGGGTGGTTGTTTGCTATTGTTCAACAAGAAAGAGCGTTCGGGTCCGGAGGTTCCGGGTGGGCCAGGTGTATAATTAAGGTTCCAGGAAGGTTCTGGAGGTTTTGGGGTGTGTAAGGTTCGAGCAAGGTGCTGGAGGTTTCGGGGTGGTGTGGTGCAGGCCAGGTGAAAGGTTCCAGAGGCTCAGCCCAGATAGGCTTCGGGGGTTCCGCGAAAGTTCTACAGGGCTCCAACAGTCTTGAAGGGTTGTGGGAGGCCCGCAGGGTTCCGCGAGGGTTCCGCCGGGTGACCGGGCTGGAATGCATTTGCGGGCCGAAACAAAGCGCCGGGGATATCACCTGAGCTTATTGGAGCTTGCCTTGCAGGAAAACTGAGTTTGTTCAAGAGAATTCGTTGAGGGCTTCTCAAAATTATTTGTCGGGATTGCTTTTCTTGAGCAACCAACATTTCAAGGTAATGTTGAGGATGTCACTTTTCTCCAACGACTTGTTATCTCGGCTATCGGCTAAGGATGGTCCATGTACGCGCCATTCGCTTCGTGCGGATCGCGCGAGCGCTGCGGGGCATCCGGGTGCTGAAGCTGCTGAAGTACGTGAGCGCGCTGCGCCCGGGAGTCATACTTTGATTTTTTGAGGTTCGCTGAATATCCGCTAAGGTAGTATTCGGGGATGTGTCTACAACACGTGGCATTCCTTGCAAGTTACTACTGGGAATGTTTTTTGACGCAAAGGTCAAGAGGAGACACGCACACACACACACACACAATCCGGCCACAGCGCCATGAATATGTGTATGTATTACATTTGCTGCCAGAAGCCAAAGACTTACACTTTGGAATATGTTGGACACGCACCCGGTTGCCTCAAACTGGGTGGTTTTCCAATATGCCTACAGGCCTCACAACGCTTACCTATGTCATGGATGCTTCCCCATCTTGTGCAATCTCTGGACTAATCGTTGCCACGTTTCCGGGAAAGGGGGTGCAACGTCATGAACGAAGGTGTATTTCACGGCGGCCCCTCATTTTCGTTTGAATGTCCTTAGCTTCGCCAGCTTTTGGCCAGCCATATGTCGATATGGCGAGCGGGTAGCACGAGAGCCCCGTGACTCGTTTCTTACCTTGATGCCAACTATTTCAGGTGTTGAAATGAGTGTATAATTTTCAGACATTCGTCCTAACTTACACCTACAACAAATACAACTTCGTCACAGCATGACTCAGGCGCGGCCTGATCTTTTCCATCGCCAGTGACTTGGCATCAAGCTCGAAACAGCCCAACGCTTTTCTTTGGTGAACACATCAGATGGCCAGAACCAAGCATCATTTCGTTGGCCATCGTTGGCCACAGTCCAGACTTCGCCTCACCAAGTTGCACGCCCGCCATTTGTCATGAACTCAGGGCTGTGTCTGCGTGTGTGTGTGTGTGTGTGTGTGTGTGTGTGTGTGTGTGTGTGTGTGTGTGTGTGTGTGTGTGTGTGTGTGTGTGTGTGTGTGTGTGTGCGTGGGTGCGTGTGCTCTGTTTTCGCTGTGGTGTAGGGCGGAAAGTCGATCCCCGTCTTCTTCTTTTTTTAGGGTTTCTTCGGAGCGCTTGTTTCGAGCCATATCCATTATCCTCACTGACTCAAGCCCAAAGCCAAGCTCCGGTTTCCCTTGACAGGGTCCAGAAGCACTTTCGCCTAAGGCGTGGGCTTTTTACGACCCAGGTTGGACATGTTTCCCGAAAGATCCCGAAAGTGTTGGGCGATTCAACGGACCCAAGAGGAAATGTTTGTTTCCGTGGCTGGGTGCAACATCATGCCGCACGCCTTTGGCAAGCAACACAGAAACGAGGATGTCCGAACAAAGCGATGCCCACACACCCGCGCACCCAAACCGCTTCTTTGTGGCCACGCCGCAGCATGCCTTCAAAGTGGCTGGCCTTTGTTGCAACTTCTGTATCGCAAGTATTGCTTGGCGTTCCCAGCCATGCATTTAGGCTACAGGACTTAGAAGGAATATCATCCCACTAAAATATTTAACTTACCCAATTTAGCAAGTGATGAACGGACCGCTCAGTTTCCGCGTCGTTTAAATTTTAACGCCTCCGGCTCAGGCCGCCGACATTACAGGCCTGCTTTCTTATATGTGTTTTTTTGGAATTGTCTCATTGGAAGTTTCCCTTGGGTACTTTCCCATTTGAATTATCCCATTGGAATTCTCCCATTCGAAGTCTCCCTTAGGACATTTCCTTTGGCAATTTTCGCATTGGAAGTTTCTTTTTGATGTTTTTCCCTTTGGAATTTTCACGTTAGAAGTCTCCCAGTGAAAGTCTCCAATTCGACGTTTCCCTTTGGAATTTTCCCTTTGGACATGTCCCATTGAAATTGTCCAACTGGAATTTTCCCTTTGGAATCGTCCCATGAGAAGTTTCCCTTTTGACTTGTCCCCCTTAGATTCGTCCCCTTTAGATTGTCCTTTGAGACGCCCGTCCCATTTCTCCCATGAGAATTCTCCCATTCGGACCCTGACCTTTGGAATTCTCCCATTGGAAGTCTCCCACAGAGGGTCAAATGAAGGGTCTCTCTTCATGGAAATTTCATGGAAGGTTCATGGGAAGTTCATGCCTTGTCCTTTGAGAATTCGCAAATTGCAATTGTCTCTTTGGAATTGTCCCATTTCTCCCATGGGAATTCTCCCATTGGACTTTTCCCTTTGGGATTCTCTATTCATGGGAAAGTTCATGGACAGTTCATGGCAAGTTCCTTGAAAGTTCATGGACAGTTCATGGGACAGTTCATGGAAAGTCCTGGAAAGTTCCTGAAAAGTTCATGGACACTTCCTGGAAAGTCCCTGGAAAGTTCTCGAAAATGTCATGGACACTTCCTGGAAAGTTCCTGGAAGTATGATGGAGACTTCCTTTAACGTTTCTGGAAAGTGCATGGAAAGTTTATGGAACCTTTCTGCAAAGTTGCCGGAACAATAGGTCACTAAGGTTTTAAGATTGTACGCCATTCAGTTTTTTCGAGTTTAATCCATTAGGATGTTCAAGCAATTTAGATTTGACAATTGCCAGCCATTATAATTTTCAGACTATAAGGCCATTAAGATGTTATCACGTTAGGCCACTCCAAGGTTTTAAGATTGTAAGCCACTCAGATTCTCAGAGTTTAATCCTTTAGGATTTTCAGTGTTGCAGCAATTCATTTGTCTAATATGTCCAGCCATTATTTGTTTAACACGTCACGCAGCTAAGATTTTAGGGTTTCAGCCAGTACATGTTTTAGATTTTATGGCAGTATTTGTTTTAGCCACTCAACCACAAAGGTTCTAAGATTTTACTCCATCAAGATTGTCAGGTTTGAAGGCGTTAATATTTCAATATTGTAAGCCATGACTATTTTCAGATTTTGAGCCATGAAGATGTTAGCATGTTAATCCACGAAGGTTTTAAGATTGTAAGCCGCCGCTCAGATTTACAGAGTTTAAGCCATCAGTATGTTCAGGTGTTCAACCAGTATTTTTTTTGTGATTTTAGCCATTAATATGTTAGCACGTTAACATCTAAACATCGTAATAGCTGAGCATCTTGGATGCAGGACGCGAATGCGGACCCTTCATGTGACCCTTTGCGCCCTTTTTGTTCCACGATGTCATCCAGATAATGCCACGCTCGCGATGTTGCGCAGAAGCTGCTAAAGATGCAACAGCGGACTAGTGGGGAATCGAACCCCAATGTTTTTGCGACTGGATTTAACCTACCAAAAAGGAACGTCTGGGGATCACCGCGTGGTACGTGGCCACCCCCCTGGGGCGCAACAGTCCGAAACCCTGCCCCAGGAGGGATAAAGAAGTAAGGAGCATTTCTTGTGTCCAGCACACCATCTGTTGTCGGCGGATAGAAATGGTTTGGCCAAGCTGAAGGGATTGACATTCTGCAGCCAACATCGGCGCTCTGTTCAAGATTGCCCAATGTTTATCCAATCTATCACTGTGAGACCAGCAACTCGAAATGGGTTCCATTTTGCGTTGAGATTGCAAGGGAAGCTGCGATGCCACAGTTCTAACGGGATCGAGCCAAGGGGGTTGGATGAATGCAACAAGTAACATGAGATCGGAGCTGCGGTGGTTGTCTAAACGCATCCTCACCATCGTGAGGAACGATCATTTCAAGAAAAACACATGCGGGTGACCACTTTCATGTGGAGCCTTCCCGAGTTGGAACACATCTTAAATCCACGACCTTTGCCATGTTGCCAACGTTAGTCCAACAGCAGCTCAACCCTGAACCTGGCTTCGCCATTGGCATTTGCCGCGAAGCGGGCGCTGGAGGCACTATGGCATCTTTGATGTGGACCTTAGTGCTCTTGCTTTTGGTCTTCTACTCATTTGCCGTGATTTTCACTCAGAGCCTTTGGCCTGAGGGGGATGTGCCACGGAATGGAAGCTGCACATTGACAAGTCTCATACACCTGGTGGGTTTGTCCTAAAATAGGGAAGCCTCCCAAAATGGCTGGGTAGAGCCAGAAGGGGGTTTCCGGATTTCCCACACAATGAGACAGCCATTTACGGAAGCCTTTGACCGGCAAACCTCCAAAGCCAAAAAAACCAATCCACTTTGGGTATGTGCCGAAATGGGAGGACTCAAAATGGGTGGTTTCCCTTTGGTTTCCCTTTCACCAACCCGACATGGCACTTGGCCTCAAACCAACGCAGCCCCATCTTACTAGCCCTGTTCAGCCACAGGGTTAGAGGGTCGGGAGAAAAGGCTTTGTCAATTGCATTACGTAGCATAAAGCTGAGCATTCAATCACAATTGTGCATGTGCATACCGATGGGATGTTATTGCTTTGTGTGGTTCTATTTGATTTTTTGATGCCACATGTTTGTTGTTGGGGATATTGCAGTGGATAAGAGCAAAGGATCATCTTGCTGGTGGTCGGCTTTGGGAGGAAATGCACGACCCACACGAATCTGCAACATACATTGAGTCGTTTGTTGCATGGCCGTGTTCCCATGCCGCATCTGTCCAGTGGCAGAGGCTCACTCCACACAGCCACGAGGATCTGCTAGCCCGAAGCGGCTGCATAGTTCTGAGCGAGGATCATTTCTGCGCAGATTCTTTCCAGCTCACCTGGCAGGGTAAACGAGCTCACCCATGGCGAAGCTTCCTTTTCCGGAGAATCCCTTATCCCTTAAGTCCAGCTGGGCAGCATTCGGTTTCGCATAGCATTTGCTTGCTTCCCCCTCGTGGGCGAGCGAGCCTCTTGTGTTTACAATTCCTCCAAACAGGTGAATTGTGAGCCACCGAGAGCGTCACCGTGCCAAGACTTGTGTAGAAAGTGGGTGCGTGATGGCATGGTCAACCTTGTTTCGTGGAGTTTGACTTCCAAGGGATCCCGGCCA
Organism: Effrenium voratum; assembly: GCA_963377175.1. NCBI lineage: Eukaryota > Dinophyceae > Suessiales > Symbiodiniaceae > Effrenium > Effrenium voratum. The sequence goes on along the minus strand of CAUJNA010000236.1, from coordinate 27,850 downwards.
TCACCATTGCAAGAAACTTGCAGATGTTTGACCATGGGAATGTGGCTGGAGAGGCTGGAGAGGAGCCATGTTTTGACAAGAACGCTGGCGCCCAGGATTGTTTCGGACCACTGCCGCTTCGAAACCGTCCAGCGGACTGGGGATGCCAATGCCATCCCAGAGCCACGGCCGACTGACATGCCCACACCACTCTGTTGTTCTGCCGAACTGCGCAATGACTCTGTGAGCATTGTGTATATATTTATATACATCTCTTTGGTGGTTCAAACATACCTCAAACCGGAGTGGATGGCATTAGCCTGCCGCCCGCTTCCGACTTAACTTGTCCGATATCGTGACCTCCATGGGAGATGGCGGGTAAAACCCGACTGCTTGTTTCATGTTCTCCTGGATTTGATGAACTTGTTCCAAATGTGCACAGGAAACCGCCGAAAGGATATGTGCCATCAAGGGCCAAGAGGAATCTATGGGACCAGATTAGTGGCCCTGTTTACTTTACTGGTCTTCCAAAAGAGTCAGCTGTTTCGTGCGGGGAACAGCCCAGCTACGTGCCGAGTCGCACGCGTCAGGAATGCAGCGCTGAAGCCGAGAGGTTCTTCGCCTCGGTGCCGGAGACGATGCTCACGCTCTTCATGTCCATCTCTGCGGGAGTGAACTGGACACTTCGCAGTAAAAACCCGCGGGGGCGCCTTTCATAATTTGAATTTTGCTTGAACAGCAGAACCCACGGGACCCAGTCGATTGGTTTTGGGCCCTATTTCGAGCATCCCCAATTGGTCACCCCAATTATTACAACCAGGACTACCAAGGGGGCCTAAAGACTTTAAATGGCTTTGGGGGCTTGAAACAGCAAATTATGATGCAAATATTTTGTAATGCTTTTCTAACTGTGTGCTCCTCATATTACATGTGCGTCAAGCATGCAGAATATCGCTTTTGAACGTTCCAAGTTTCAGTTTTGATTCCCAAAAGGTTTAGCGTTTAAGTTTGCCGTTTCTGTGGACGAGCCAGTGCAGGGTCTGGAGTTTGGGCGCAAAGCAGCCGCCCTGCTGATTCTTTGTCAGGCCCGCATTTATTCCTGTTCTACGTGACAAAAACAAGTCTAAATCTAGCTTTCTCTTTGTTGCGTTGTTGGGTTGAGAGGCTCCCAGAATTCCGCACATATAGAATCACACTGAGGGCAACTGGAGGCAAAAACGAGCTCTCTTACTGGGCCAAAGTCAAAGAATTCCTGGCCGTTTCCCCCGTCAAGGCGCACTGCCGAGTGCGGTTCAGCCGAATCGGCCACTTCTGGTCCGTCCCTTTGGTCAGCTGGTTTGGCCACGCAGAGGAGCAACCCAAAAGAGACATGCTTATTGTTGTCCGTTTCGCGGGTGTGCGTTAAATGGCCCCAAAGTACAGGATCCTCACGTGACGGGGACACCCTCGTATAGGGTTATTCGGGTACGCGTCCTGGGTACCTAAAAGCTGTTGTGGCTCATGTTCATGCTTGTTAGCTGTCAAGCAGTGCCTTGGGCAGAAATTCCCGTGGAGTCGTGGGAGTCATGCTTTACCGGAGGGCAACAAACCCTTTCGACCTTTGTCCGGCAGAGAGGGAACTAAAGAAGTTCCCCCAATGTTGCTGTGCGTGCATCGTTCAAAGCCTGATCTCAGCTTCTAAACATTTCCATAAGCCTGGAGACGGGTGCTGTGCGCAGGCTACCTGCCAAGCGGGGATCCCACAAAAACGGCACGAAGGGTCCGCTTTTCCCACCCCGCCAGTTCGAGGTTGGAGCAGCTTCCCCGAATCGCAGAACTGCTTTGCTGCAGGTATCCTCACATCATTTGTTAGTTGTCCGTAGGATGCCCAACCCCTCTCTTGGGGGTTGTCTAACCCCGCGCGGAGTTTCATTCAATGGACCCGGCAAGGGTCACAGATGGAAGCTGTTTAATGCGGTGAGTCTCAAGAGTCCGTCAGGCCCGCAACAGCTGAAGCCGCCACCCCTCATCATTTGAACCAACACAGTGATACGGGTGACTGGAGGTAGGGGCGCTGGGCCGACTTCCAACCTGAAGACAGAACCACCGAGTCCTCGTCGTTGATTTTGGGTGTGCTCTTTGACTACCGGATTTTGGTAAGAACTCGTCCATGCTGCGAGCTCACATATCGTAACTCTCCATGCAGGCGCACTTGAAGTGCGCTTTGGCACTCTAGCTCGGCCGCCTTGCTCGTAATGCACAGCAGCTCTGACACGCAACAAACAGTCGCAAATGCTTTGATGCCGAGGAACGAGCCGCTGGGAGTCTTGAGGGAGATATCCTATGTGGCCGCTTTGCTTTGACCACTGCCCACCCCTGAGTCACGCTTCCACATTCTTACTTCTCGGGACCCCCACTATGAAGAAATGTGTGTTTAATGTTTTGTAAATGGCAATTGAACAAAGGAAGTGCTGAAAGGACCCACCAATAAGGGCTGTCTGAAGTTTAGATTTGGTTTAGTACTGGGTCAACTAAAAGTGAACGGGGGATGATGTCTTTTTCTGCGTTTGGGTCTGACAAACTATTCATTAATAGGGGTGGATGTAATGATGAGGGGGCGGGAAAGCGCTAAAGTCACCCGACGCGAAAAAGCAAGGGGCATCACTACTCCAGAGGGTCTGCCGGATTCTTGAGTTCAGTGCCGCATGTTTTTGCTTCTTGGGGAAAACAATTTGAGCACGCAATCTACTGTCATCAGTGCAAGACCCAACCCACCACGTTGCCCTTCTGGCGTTTTGTGGTCATTTCATCTTTTCCGTCCAACACCAAGAAGTTATGTTTGTAAGGGGTAAGCGTGCAAGCTTGATACATCACCGCATCTTCAGAGGTTGCTTGTGCAGCTTAAGCTTGGGGCTAACGGCATCATTCTCCTGTGCAATGTGGCATTTTCCATTCGGCTGAAGACAACATGGCCGGAGCCCACAGTCCAACGGGTAAACCGGAAGCTGACTGCATGAGTATTGAGTGTGGACTGTGTCACAGTGGGTACCCCTTTCTGGTGGAATCAACGCTTCAAAAACAAAATCTCCGCTGCCAGGTGACTTTTAGCGGAACAAAGGTGGCGTTCGCTCTTAAAGACTCTCTTTTGGCATGTTGCGTTGAACTCACACATTTCCGCAAGTCCGCGCTTTTTTGGTGAAGCTGGCGCCTTCGTTCGGTTTCACTCCTGCTTTCTCGTTGTTTGTCCCAACATGGTCTGTGGTGGTCGGCGTTGGCAATTGACTAAAAACATGCAGATGTCTCCTTCCTATTCGGGATGTTTCCAGGAATGCACAACTGCGTATCTCTTGGAGAGTTTATGTCGTACATGGGTTGCATGTTCGGATCGTGTTTCAGGCTGCTGAATGGTAGACCAGCAGAGATGTCGTTCAATGGCACACATTATCCAACACAATCCATTGTCCTGCTTCCCATTGTCTCCTCCACATCATTATCCCCAGACTCCTTCCCTTATCCACTCCTGCACCTTTCTGACTCGCGGTCTCCAAAAAGAGAGAGAGAGAGAGCGAAAAAGCGATAGGTAGATAGATAGATAGATAGATAGATAGATAGATAGATAGATGAATAGGAAGAGAGATAGATAGATAGATAGGCAGGTAGATACATAGATAGACAAATAGACAGATAGATAGTTGGCTAGTTTGATAGATGGAGAGATGGATATATAGAAAGAGGAAAGAAAGAAAGAAAGAAAGAAGGAAGGACGGAAGGAAGTAATAGAGGAAACAAAGAAGGCAGGAAAGTGGGAAGGACCAAAGAAAGAAAGGCAGGAAGGAAGAACGACAAACTGCCGGTGCGTAGTGCAAGTGCGAGTGCCAGCAGTGCAAGTGCAACAGCTAGCCAGCGCTCCAATTCAGGCCGTTCGCTGTGCATGGCCGCACCTGCATTGCTTGCTGTTTGCTTTTTGACTGTCACCGATCATGTTCTTGCTAAAAAATGGATTGCAAGTTCTCCGCAATGAAGTTGTTCCCCTTAGTCCAAACACTTCTCCTCCTAGAGGTACATAACCCCTTCAAAAGCTTCCGCCACCCAGCTTCGCTGGAGCATACTGGTATGATGACATTGGCCGTGGTTCCAGAATCTGTCAAGTATGCCAAGACTGCACTTTGACATGTTTTCTAGGCGTTGCCGGTCGCTTGACCTGAGCGTAACCCAACGGGCCGCTGAGGCCCTGCTTTTCATGATCATGTTTATCGTTATCACAGTTTTCGCAGTCATGAACGTGGTGACCGGTGTGCTGCTTGGCTCTGCATGGAGCTACATGGGGCGGTTTGTTTCAAGCGCATCCCGACCATGGGTGTCTTCCATTTGGGTTTGCACTTGAATAGCAACCCCGGACCGGAGAAGGAATGCTTGAAAGAAGACAGCCAGTTGTTGCGACAACCGGGAGCTTTCCTTTCAAAGACAGTGTCTCAACACTGCTGTACGCGTGTGAAATACTGTTTGAGGTTGCGGCTGGTGTCTTGGGTGCCTACTTTGCCTATTTGTGTTTTGCTCCGTGTTTTCTTAGAAGGTCTTGGGGAAAGTGTGTTTCTCGCTTTGGAAAGAACCTTCTGCCTGGCAGACCTGGTTGATTGGTTGATTCATTGGTCAGGAGATGCTGGACAGTTACATCTGCGAATCTAGCCTAAAACACCTGAAGAAAATCTGACAACTGTCTATATCAGCTCCAAACCCTTCAAACATCAACCCGCCACCGACTCGAAATATATGATAATTTCTGTGAGTTTAGCGCCATTCTGAATCAGCCCACAAAACCATCCCATCCGAACCACGACGGACTCATCCCAAGCGGAACCCTAGCCCTGCTCCCCGCCAAACCAACTTTCGGCAACTGACCCACCCTGCATGTGCGCTTCATGCAAGCGAAACAAACTTCTTGCTGCAGCATCCTCTGCTTTATGCGCACTTTATGTCCCATCATACCCTACCTTTGGCTGGAGTCCCAACTTGTTTGCTTGAATGGGTCTTTCCAATGGACCTTTGAGGGAGTTTATTGGGACGAGGGCAAGCACCATTCACGACAAGCCCACCTGCTCAGCCTATCACAGTTTGTCTTTGGTTCGGGATGAGGATGGTCGAGGTGGGGTGCGGGCGCTATCTTCCCGAATCCAGGACTAAGAGGAACCCCCGCAAATTTGGGAACTGACATGTCCAGTTCCTTGCGCCTGACTGTTCAATTTGGAGGTTGTTCCTTTTGTTGGACCCCCAGCCCGATTTTGTTAAAACTAGTCGCAAGATAAGATGTGGGTCAAAACGCGGATTTGAGGCTGGAACAAAGAACGGGCCGGGTGCCTTTTGTGCAGATGGCCTCTTTGCCGTCAGGTTCTGCAACACAGCAATCGAAAGCGCGCATGCTGACAAGGAGTGCGGTGGTCGCTCACTGAGGCAGATCAACAGGGGTTCTCGAAAGTCAGCCGTGTGCAACGCCTGACAAGGCTGCGTCAGAAGTGGGGTCTCCTTCTAAACTACGTTCTATTTGGGGTTGACATGGTTCAACAAATATGTAAGATTGGGGCCAAGATAAGGTAGAGGACTTTTCTTGGCTGCGCATCGACGGCTGATCACTGAGTTTTTTGAGAGAAAAGGGAGACTAAGGGACTCAATGACAGTTGGAGCAGTCAGGTGTCTATCTTCGGATGACGGACAAGGCCTTTTTGCACGTGATCCTTTGAGATCGTTTGCAAGCTTGCTTGTAGAGGGAGCCATGCACATGTCCAATAGGATTCACCGGAATGCAACATTGGACTCAAGCAAGAGGGGGTGCTTGCATTTGCATTGTTGCTTTGAGATCACCAGTTTTGCTCTTGTGTTGATGGTGTTCCCCTTGTTCCACCAACCTGCGTGAGTGCGGGCACGGTTTCTTCTTGGAGCCACAGTGGTGAAGAAACTCAAATAAGCCATCAACGCGAGGAGATTGCTGTCATGATCCAGATTGAGAAGCAGGCCGCCCACGTTAGATCACTGCAGTCCATGTTCAACGCCATCGATACCGACAACTCGACCTTCGTAAACTACGAAGAGCTGAAGGCAGCCATGGAGTCAGAGAGGCGGGATCCGGCCGACAGAGCACCCTTGTCTATTCCAATTACCCCAGGCATACGTCTTATACACATTACACATTTTGGTGTGCCCAAGCATTAACAAGGCGCACACACAATTGAAGTGAAGCAAGGGGTTGCCGTACAGTCTGGTTCAGTTTGCCATTTGCCAGAGACAACTTGAAAGCGGAATTGGTCAATGAGTCGTCAGTCATGCCGACTCATATGATTCGCTTTTGAAATTTATGATTTCTTGATGCTGACGATTATTGATGATGATTAATGGTTCCTTTCAGAATCCCGGTTCGCGCAAGAAACATGTTCGACTGCCTTGCTTGCACAGAATGGGATGCCGTTCCTTAAAAGGCTGTTTGCAAAGCTTACCCACCCACCCCACCCACCCTCACCCACCTCACCCAGCCACCCACCCACCTCACCCACCCTCACCCACTCACCCACCCACCCACCCACCCATCCATTTACCCACCCAGACACAGCAGTCAAGGAAGGAAGCAAGCAATAGCCGGCCTCTTGCTTTGTGAGCTCGGAGACATTCGTGGATCTTACAGCGTGCAATCTTCCGACTTCCTCGTTCCAAAGAGGTGCCCGTTGTGCTTGTGACTCACATGAAACATGGCTGCCAACATTTTTGGTTGCATGGGATGGTAGGAGTTTCTCATGGGGACACCTGTCAAAATATGGATGTATCAACCAAACCTCCCGTGGCTATGTGGAGCTGGAATGTGGTGGTTGTATCCATTATGCAAACAATGTTGATTCGCCAACAAAGCCATAAGTGTATTGGCGTATTATATTTTGCTGACCTGGAAAAACATTCACACGCACACAGACAGATGCTCAAGATAGACGTCTTCTATGCATGGTCATTTCCTCTACTCTTCAGAACGACTTCGGATAAATAGCAGTATCTAGCGGTACGGAGCCCTGTCTCTGGAAAATGTTTTGTTAGGATGGATTATGTTTTCTGTGTCTCTTTCTCAATACTGGACTTAGCGTACCTTGTTGCCCATTTGCCGTCTTGGGTTTTCCACATGTTCCCTTTCAACCACCAAAACGTTGTCTTTTTTGCAAGTGGTCTATCTAAGTCGGGCCAAGCACTGTCAGTAGAGTTACATCCATAGACTATGGAACCTGCCTTGTGTGCTATTGCTGCCAGTTTCCAGACTTTCCTGTGAGGCGTAGGGGGATTCACAGACACGCTCATTGTCCCGGCCTGAAACTGAGCCGTAGACTGAGCCATTAGCTTCCATGGCCCTAAAGGGGTCCGTTGAACCAGGGTAAAAAGTGCAACAAGAGGCAAATTTCAGGGCCATTAGCTTCCATGCCCCTAAGGGGTGCGTTGTGGACGAATCACAGCAGACCAAACCCAGGCTGACCTTCACCCGTTTTTTGTGAGCTTGCCCAGCTCCAGGCTCGCGAGCTTTTTGGAGTCCATGGAGATTGAGACCCACGACGCAGCCCGGGCAGTTTTTGGTTTTCGGGGGAGGCGTGTCATTGTTTTGTTTCTGGCTTTTTTTTTTTTGTTTTTTCTTGTTTCTTCTTTTTGTTTGTCTGGCTTTTGGGGTCCTGGACTCAAGAAAAGCTGTTTGGGATTCTTGGACACTTTTGGGTCAATGCATGTGGATGTCCACAGCCATCTCGGACACGTCAAAGCCGGCTTGGCGCGATGGCCAGTCTAGTTGAAACGAATCTTCCGGAGTTATCATGTTGGAGGAAGAAGCATCGTGATTATCCATGCTGCACTGGCCGGTTAGGCTTCAAAACGATTGGCCATGGATTTGTCCTCAATGCAGGCGTGTTTACCCCGATTGTTTGAGCCTTGGATTGTGAGTCGCGCTTCTTTTGCCCAATTTCCCGGAGGCGGTGATTATGATTGTGGTTTGTTCACAAGCGATGGGGTTGGGTTGCACCTCGCAGATTTACGAAAGCATGCTGCTCAAGCATCGCTTGGGGATGTTTGCATTTGCACAGATCTGGAATATCAAAAAGTGTTTGCATTACTTCAGCGTTTGCGCTTGCCTTGCAACCAGCCAACCGGCTCGCTGTGCACGGCATTCTTTCGATATTGAATATGCCGCGGGCGATCGAAGATTTCAGCGGAAACCGAGAGGAATGAACACGAAAGACAACTCACCTTTTGTTGCTGGAAGCTTGGGCCGAAGGAACTTTGCTTCATGGCCCACTCTGGCGCAGATAGGTTCGCAAGAAGGGCCATCGGAAGGAATGTGTTCGCAGAAGCGAGCGTGGTTTAGAGCTCCTTGCTTTCACGTAGCATATAGGTCTTTCAACTGGCCTCGCACTTCTTCACAAATACGGCAGTTATCGCGGAACTCGCGAAAGCTTGTGGAAGCGATTTACTCCATCCGACTCAGTTGTTTTGTTGCTGCGGCACTTTTTGGCGCCGGAGAAGAGACCTTTTTGACCTTCTTTTTTTAAAACATGCGATTCAACCGACACCTTCCTTGTACTCAGTCTTTTTAAAAGCAGCACACGCATGGTCAGACCTGTCTGCGGAAGGAAAGGGAAGCTCGCCATCACAAGCATGAGCCGCTCAGAATATAGCTTCCGGCCTACGCAATGCGGAAGGTTTAGTGGGAGCAATAAGAGACGGGGTTCCCTCATGATATTTGGTGGTTTGAACATCTCGGCTCCTTGAAGTGCGTGGATACACACCCACCACTCTGTTGACCAAAGCTGACCTTTGCGCCTTAATTTTTTCCGGAGTGCGTAGCAAAGGGTTCCGGTTGATAAGTGGGGGTCTGGCGGTTGGAGGCCGTGTTCGCGAGGAATTGTTCCAGAGTTCGCAACCGTTCGCAGTTCGCAACCGTCCGCGGTGAGTCGATAAGCGTGTGCCATTGGGATTGCCGCAACAAGTGACTTTTTGATGAGTCTTGAAGCGCTGAATTCGCTGCGCCTGTGCGTGAATTGTGTCTCTTGTTGCGCTGCGTTTCAATTTGCTTCGTAGGCGCGGTGTGCGTTCTCGTTGCCGTGCCATTGGGATGTGCGATGCGGGGTAGTCGTCTTCCCCGTAAGCGTGTCAAAGCTGGATTTTGTGGCAGGTGCCGCGCTTTGGAGGATTTTGAGTTCGCGGCAAGCTTACTTTGCGTGACAGGCGCAGCACTTCAGCGTGTCGCTTTAATTTCGTGGCAGTACCTTGGCGCCTGGGTGCAGATGTGGTGGCAGGCACTTCAGTTCGAGTGGTCTGATCACTCTCGCTGTGGCGTGGTGCGCATTTTGAGCGCGCAAAGTGAACCCTCTGCGCACTTTGGGCGGGTCGAATCGCTCTCGCTGTTGCGCGGCGCGCGATTTAAGACAAGAGATGTGGCGAGAGACGCGACAAGATGCGTTTCTCAGAAGCGTCGATCCGAAGTGTTGCTCACAGGTGTCGATTACAAATCTTGCTCAAAAATGCCTCGTCAAAGTGTCGTTCAGAAGTGTCGCTCAGAAGTGTAGATCAGAAATGTGATTCAGAAGTGCTGCTCAGAAGTATCGATTGAAAGTGTCGACTGGGACTGTCGTGTTGCTCCGAGGTGTTGCTCAGAAGTGTCAGTCAGAAGGGTTGATCAGAAGTGTGGCTTAGAAGTGTCGTTGCTCAGAGGTGTCGATTGCAAGTCTTGCTCCAAAATGCCTCTTAGAAGTGTCGTTCAGAAGTGTCGCTCAGAAGTGTAGAAGTGTAGATCAGAAATGTGATTCAGAAGTGCTGCTCAGAAGTGTCGACTCAAGGTGTCGACTAGGAGTGTTGTGTCGCTCAGGGGTGTTGCTCAGAAGTGTTGATCAGAAGTGTCGATCAGACGTGCTAATCAGAAGTGTTGCTCACAAGCATCGATCATCAATGTCGATCAGACCTGTTGGCCAGAGGTGTTGCTCAGAAGTCTTGCTCGGACGTCTTGCTCAGAAGTGTCGACCGGCAGTGTTGATCACAAGTGTTGCTCAGAAGTGTGGCTGATTAGTGTCGCTCCGAAGTGTTGGTCAGAAATGTCGATCAGAAATGTCGAACAGACATGTTGCTCGGAAGTGTCGATCAAAAGTGTCGAGCAAAAGTGTCGCTCAGAAGTGTCGATCAAAGCGTCGATCAGCAGTGTCGATAAGAAGTTGCAGAAGTGTTGCTCAGAAGTCTTTGCTCAGAAGTGTCGGTCAGAAGTGTTGCTCAGAAGTGTACATCAGAAGTGTTGCTCAGAAGTGTCGACCAGAACTGTCGGTTAGAAGTGTTGCGCAGAAGTGTCGCGTTGCTCAGAAGTGTTGCTCGGAAGTGTCGCTCACAGTGTCGCTGATGCGCGTGTGTGTGTGTGTAGAAGTGTGGCTCAGAAGTGTCGCTCAGAGGTGTTGCTCAGAAGTGTCGCTGGGAAGCGTGGATTAGAAGTGTCGCTCAGAAGTTCCGATCAGAAGCGTTGCTCAGAACTGTCGTTCAGAAGTGTCGCTCACGAAGTCTTGCTCAGATGTGTTGCTCAGACGTGTTCCGCAGAAGTGTTGCTCGGAAGTGTCGGTCAGAAGTGTCGATCAGGATCGTTGCTAAGAAGTGTGGCTGATACGTGTCGCTCAGAAGTGTTGCTCAGAAGTGTTGCTCAGAAGTGTTGCTCAGAAATGTCGGAGTGTCGCTCAGAAGTGTTGCTGATGTGTGTAGAATTGTATGTGGCTCGCTCAGAGTTGTTGTCAGCAGTGTTGCTCAGGAGTATCGCTCAGAAGTGTTGCTCGGAAGTGTTGCTCAGAGGTGTCGCTCAAAAGTGTCGCTCAGGAGTGTCGCTCAAAAGTGTCGCTCAGATATGTTTGTAGCAATGTCGCCCGAACTGTCGCTTAGGTGTGTCGCGTCGCTCAGAGGTGTTCGCTTATGTGTGTAGAGTGCGCCGTAGTTTGTCGCTCAGGAGTATGGCTTCAGGATTGGCGCTTGACGCTTAGATGTGTCAATCAGAGGTGTCGCTTAAGAGCGTAAATCAGCTTGTAAGTGTGAGTGCAGAAGTATCGCTCAAGTTGTCGCTCAGGTTTGTCGCTCAAGCTCTTGCTCAGAAGCGTCTCTGAAAAGTGTCAGTGTGACAAAAGTCGCTTTCGAGTGTTAAGTTCAAGAATGTTTAGTGCCGTTTGAACGGCCGGTCAGAAGCCCAGAAGCGTCGCTCAAAGCATGGCTCCAGCTGGACAACATTGCTCGAGTTGACGAAATGCACATTCCCAAAGCCATGTTCGTGGCTTCTATCAGGTTTCTCCCTCCCGCGCATTTTGGATTGTAGTTCAGTAAGAACCTTGTCAGGTGCTGAACCTTTTCCGCATCATCGATGCGGATGAGAACGGGTTGATTGATTTGAACGAGTTCGTGAGCGGTTGCATGCAGTTGCACGGCCCAGCCAAAAGCTTCTCGGACTCAATGACCCACGTCGAGGGCTGCGTTTGGCTTGTGAGATGAGGATGAGATGCGGCACACTTACCAGAATGCCAATATTGACTCACTCGCTAGCTCAAAAGCTTGACCGAAGCGAGTTGACATTTGAAACTGGCACTGGTAATGTTCAATTTGAAGCAGCCACATCATGACTCTGAAAGGTTATGTATACATACATGTTTTTGGACAACAATGTCCTTGTTGTGCATTCGGCGTTTGATGCCGGAGCCTTTTCTCCGAATTCAGCTTCGCAGTTTGTTTAGACAACGTAACATTGACATGCACAGGTTATTCCAGAAACTGTGCACAGCCCCCAACACCAGTGTCCGTTTTGAAGTGGGATGGGTGGGATGGGAAGACAAACAGATCCACGAGCTGAGGTATCCAGATGGCGCAGATGAGCCACGAGAATAAGCTCACCAGACGGGCTTTGAAAACGATGCTTGGAAAAGCAGGGACAGTGCATGCCATTGATGTTTCAAGCAAGCCAGCCACATTGGACATTTCCAGACTTTCCCTTGTTCCCTTCTTGAAGTGTTTTGGGCATCCACTGGATGAAGTTTTGGTGGAGGGTATGGTTGTGTCCTTTTTGCAAATTGAGCTGAGGTAGTGGATTCTTCTGGGGCTTACTGTATCCTGTCTTTTCTTAGACTCAGTGAGTGGCACTGTTTTCTCCATGTCGCCTGAACATCATATGCACTAGCAAACTCGGTCAGGGATCAGTTTCGATGAGCGGGTCTTCAGGTCATCCTTGAGCTGAGCAACCAATACTTCGTGGCGACGCGAGAGTGTAGCCATATGAGTCGGAAAAAAAAAAAAACGTTGTATGTGTCAATGTAACGCATGATCCCAGGTCTTTCGGACCTATCAAATTAGCTGCACCGCCGCTTTTAATTTGAATGGCAGGAGTGTGTTGCAGGAGCGGCCGCGCAAGTCAAACATGGGGCCGCGCAAGTAAAGCGCAAGTGAAGCGCAAGTGACGCAGTGATGATTCATCATCATCATCATCATCATCATCATCATCATCATCATCATCATCATCATCATCATCATCATCCGCATGGTCGAAAGAATCCGGAAGATTGCTAAATTTTCGCGCAAGTCGCGCGCAAGTCGCGCGCAAGTCGCGCGCAAGTCGTAGATGCCTTGGATCAGGAGTGGCCCATTTCTGTAGTTTGCATTTTCTTTGTTTCTGCAGATCCCAGCAATGAGTTGCAGCAGCCAGCAGCAGCAGCAGCAGCAGCCAGCAGCAGCAGCCGCAGCAGCAGCAGCCAGCAGCAGCCGCAGCAGCCAGCAGCAGCAGCAGCAGCAGCCAGCAGCAGCCAGCAGCCAGCAGCAGCAGCAGCAGCCAGCAGCAGCAGCCAGCAACAATTTGCAGCGGTGTACACAGCTGAGACCTCATAAACTTAAGGGGCATGTTTTTGGGGGACCTCACTCTTATGAAGACCGCCGCTTGGATTTGCAATGAAAACATCCTGGGATAAGAGTTTTAATACGTTTTTTTTTTTTTTTTTTTTTCAGCTCATATGTAGGATAGTGGTAGTATTTGGCCTACAAATAAACGTCGTTGTGGAACCCGGAAATGGGCCCCTTTTTCCAGAAAGGAGATTCCTTTGAGAATGGACAGGCTGTTCGGGAACCCATGTCATCCATGTCTATCTACAGGGGAGAACCTGTCCGGCTTTTTGTGCACGCCAGGCTTGCTTTGGAATCTGGATTCAGTCAAGGACCGGTCAAGTGTTGATTTGGTGTGTTAACTCAGCCCGTTGATTTCTCTAGACATATCATACATGAAGGCTCGCAGCTGCCGACGATCTCCCAAGTATAGCAAGTAAGCTAACTAATTGTGCTTGGTATTCCTGTATTGCTTGCAATATGTCGGAAACCAACCCATTTTCCGAAGGTGTCATGCGCGTGGATTAAAGCTGAGGATGGCTGATCACCTCACGGAGATCCGAGAAAAGGTGATCGTCCTCTCCCATTCGATGGACACATTTGATTTGACATAAACCGAGTGACGAAGTCAAGTGAAGCTTGGAGCGACCACGGCTGGCTGATCCAATTGCATCAGTCTGAGCTCTAGGTGTCTCACTGTTGAAACAGAACCAACTACCTCTCCATGTCTAGCCCCATGCAACACAGTTTCAAAGACTGTATTCATTTATGCTGCCTTTGCCAAAGTGAAACAGGATGAACTTCATATGATTCCGACCTTATTCCCTGGTCATTAGCCTGGGCTTTTGAGGGAGGTGTTCAGCGGAGGGCAAGCAAACGAAAGGGCACGCCCTTTGCTGATTTCTTGCGACCAGGCCAAGAAATTGGCTGCGATGTTCCTGATTTTTGCATTGGAGTGGCACAAGCCGCAATCGAAGAACACATTGCCCAGCGGTTCCGTGGTTGGTTCTATGTACTTGGAGATTTGCAAGTGATTTCCCCATAACATATTAAGCTTTTATGATTCACCTAGGTGGATGCGCTCTTTCATTCACTGGCCTAGAGCGAGGCATCCTGTCAGAAGAAATCAGCCGCAGTGAAGCAGTACAAACGAGGACAACAAAAGCACGGTTTCCATGTTGCGCAGGCGTTTGCTGGTATTTGTGAACCTGTGGATGCACATCTGCTAGCAAATGCAGCATATGGCGATTCACAAAACATGTACTAGCGGTTCAGCTTGTCATAGTTACTTGTTGGAAATGGAACCCAAGAGGTCTCAAGAGCATACAGCAGTTGGCAGTCGTAAAGCTTGGTGCAGCTCAGCGATCGTTGAATCAAGCAAGTTGTTATTTCCCTCCTTTGTGTGGTGAATTCATCTTTCGTCGGTTTGCGATTGGACCGTGGACTCAGCCAGTCGGTCTATGTGCTTAGGGTCCGAACCCCTCGGAGGAAAATGCACTGTGGACAGGGCCTAGCTGCGTTGCAAGGGCCGAAGGGTCAAATGCACCTTAGCAAGTATCTTTCTGAATCAAAAGCACCTCCTGGTCTTGCTTTACCCATTTACCATGCATTTGAGGCCGGGAATACCGAAATTGTACTCGTAAAAACTACGTGGATCATGTGCCCAATACGACACTCCGTTGGGTTGGGGAGGATGGGAATGGGAGATGGCGACACAGGCCATGTGCATTTGCCATACTTGGAGCGTGCGACTTGGCTGGGGCTTACATGCACAAGTGCAGAGGATGAAGCCACACCAACAAAGTGACCAGTAGTGTATATTAACGTATCTGAATCACACCCGTCTCTCATTAGTGAGGTTGGGCATTGTCCAATGTCGTTTGACTTTTCAGCAGAAGTATGCCTGGCCCAGATTTCCTGTCACGTGCTTTTGAGAACGGGTTACGCAATCACCGGTCGGCTTCGGCAAATGTCGGCCAGCCGGTCTTTGCTCGGTGGTCGGACTGGTCATTTTTTGAAAAACAAGAATACGTTACGTGTAATTCACAGCAGGTGCGGGTTTACCAACGGCAACATTCTTGGATACCCATTTCCCATATGGTGTTCTCGTCCGACTGTCCGGCAACGGCTGCATTTTTTTCTCCATCCGCAGCCGCAAACAGGAATGCCAGCTCGCGGTTGCCTTATTTTGGTTTTGGCTGGATCGAGTGGAGCATGGAGATATCATGAGCGACTGAGGAAATGATTGTAGTCTATATTGGGAGGGCCAAACTGGGGGGCCGTCCAGATTCCAGCAAAAACGCGGAGCTTCCCCAAATTCCCCATGTCCTCGATGAAACATTGGCAGATTTGTGCGTTGCTGATACATTCACAGGGGCAAAGGGACGGCACGGTGCAAAACCCAGAGCAGTGATGCAGTTTCTTGTCCTTCGGAATCCGATGCTCTCGTTTTGCAACCGTGTCTCCACCTACAAAGACCAAACCGAGCTAGCACTTTTGCCTGGGACACTGGTTGCATTGCATAACAGTTTGCTTCTGGTTGTAGCCCTATACGGACATCCCTCAGGAAGGCAAGATACAGCTCCTGTCTCAAGATGTCATGTTTTTGATATTCAACGGTACCTCGGCGAATTATAGCGTAAGAACCACCTGAAGAAATAAATGCATGATGAACGACACTTTCTTGAGGGTTTCAGTGTGAGGCCAGATCTTTTGCATCTCCTTCCAACCGTTGTTTCTTTTGGGCGGG
Source organism: Effrenium voratum (assembly GCA_963377175.1). NCBI lineage: Eukaryota > Dinophyceae > Suessiales > Symbiodiniaceae > Effrenium > Effrenium voratum. The sequence continues at coordinate 12,258 of CAUJNA010000236.1, read as the reverse complement.
GGAGAGGTGCTTTCCTTTTCAACCATCCTGGCTGATGTGTGTGTGTGTGTGACGCATAGAGGACCGATCCAGGCTGGATCCTCGGATGATGTCGTTTGGAGGCACTCGCAAGCTGGCTCGAAGCCCTCGTTACGTGGGAGTGGCCGCGTGGGGGCTGTGGCACCGGCTTCATGCTTCGAGTCGCAAGACTTGGTCTGACCATCAAACTACCTATTGTGCACAGATGAGGTCCGATCAAATATATATATATATATACACATAAATTTTGAGGCATTTCTTCATTTAAATTGCTAACGTCTTGCCATAACGCCTTCAGCCATTCAGGTATATCTTGATTAAACTTAGTTTAGAAGTTAGGAAGTAAGACAGATGTAAGATGCAATCCTAATATATAAATGTACGGCGATAGAGAAGCGAGCGAGTGTCCATCAGAGATATAATGCTTCTTGGATGCATTCTTCCTTGCTAGTCAATAGTAAATATGTCTTAGACGACTCTCCGTACCATGCGTGACCGTTGTTTGGAATCATATTGTCAGAGCAGGAAGCCAAAGCCGACGAGCCGGAACATGGCCAGTGGCGCTATCCCCGCCGGCCAGGCCTTCGTGAGCTTGAGCCGTGGAAAAGAGTCTCTGAGCGTCTCTGACCGTCTCTGGCGGTCTTTTTTCATGGCGCCCTTGGTGAGGTGGTTGAGAAAGGAAGCCACAATTAAACCAGCCATTTTACTGAAAGGGTCCCCTAGTTTTTGCGAACCCGTTTGGCCCAAATGGGAGGTTCAATGCCACCACCTTGAAGGGGCCCAAGAGCTTAGTACCTTTTACACGCTGACCTTCAAATTGTTTTGAGTTCATCCGAGCTGACGCCCCAGAAATGGCTGGCTCTGCTCGTCTTGTGCGCTCAACTGCGGCCTCAGGATTCCAAGCGGCACAAAGTTATCAACACAGGCAGGGCATGGAAGGTCGGGTGTTCATTGTCATGAGCTGGGGACCCTCCAAATGGCTGGATTGTGTTGCCCTGTTCAACCCTCAAACAAAGCAACGGTTTCGTGTTTGCGCTGGTCCATGGGCCCTGTATGGGCGGCTTTCTATTGCTTTGCTTTTGACATGCCCCAAGAATGGGCACCATTACAACACACATTCACACCCAAAGGGCATACCCCAATTCCCCAGGCCTTCATATTGAGCAAAGGCCCAATGGGCGGTGCTTTGTGCTTTGACCTCAGGTTTCTTTTGGTATGTTTTGCATTTTGCGGCCAATGATTTGAGGCTTTGCATGTTTTCCAGTCTGAAACAAATAAATTAGGGCTGGAATCCAGAATACTTCTAAAGCCCCCAGCCCCGCTTGCATGCGAGTCCAGTGCCCCCTATGGTTTCAAGTAAGTCCAAGCGTTGGACAATTACCAGAATCAGTTGGAGCACATTGAAAAACCATCTCATGCCTTTTGTCAGCTGGGCATCCAACGGAACCGGTTTGGAAACTAGCCGCAGTTTGGGCTTAGCCCTGGTTGGTTGGTTGGTTGGTTGGTTGGTTGGCTGGCTGGCTGGCTGGCTGGCTGGCTGGCTGGCTGGCTGGTTGGTTGGTGGTCGCATCCCCAGCATCAGCGGCCTCGCTTTCGGGCGAGTTTTGGGCTTGCTGAGATCCTGATGAGGGCGGGTCTTGGGTTTGTTTGGGGTTCAGTAATTACTGTTTTTGTGGACCTTCAGTTTGGTTGGCGAGCATTTTTCAGGTCATGAGCCTTCATGGGACCCATGAGAAGCATCCACAAACACGCTTGGTCGACATGAGCCTTTATATCAATATTGAGTTCCTCCGAAACGACCTTTGGACTCGTTTGTCCACATTCTCTATTCTCTTTCTGTTGAGTCGAGGTTTCAATATATTTAACTTTGTTTTCGGGTCCTTGGGGCAAGCGAGTCTTTGATGTTCCCCACATCCTGACTTCATGCCCAGGTCACCCCAGCCCAATGAGTGTCAAGAAGTGGAGGGGCTGCAAAGTCTTCTCGCCGCTCGGGTTGATATGCCGGCGGACCGGGGCGAAGGATATGGTCAGGCTCAAAATGAGGGGAACACCCACCCAGAACTGTTGGTTTCCCCGCGGTGAGACAATCAACATGAGGATTTGTTCTACTGGATCTATGTTCCTGACGCACATAAGAAGTTGTGACCAGGATACGCATACGCACGCGCATATCCCAAAAATAGCATGGTCAAAGGGTTTTGCAGCCGGGTGGAATGAATCTGACTGCAAGTTCGCTGCCAGACTTCCCCTGTTGCTTTGTGCCTTGTTGTTGCTGCTCCTAGTGATTTTGCTCGTTCTTTCCAACAGCCTCATGCCTTCAGGTCTCAATCACGATCCGCAGCTGCCCGCAAGCCGACCAAGGATACCACGATTGTTTCAAGTTTGCGGATGCCTTCTGAAGCTTGGAACGTTGTGCTACTAGGTGTTGTGAATTAAATCAGACTGAAGAAACTGCGGCACCGTTTTCGTCGCTGGAAGAAGCAAATGACCCTACGCATGACTGAATTTGGTTCTCAAAGTGCCCCAAGCCAACCCCATTCTACTTATGTCACCCTTGTATCACTGCAAGGTTTACTGAAAATGCACAGATGTTTGAAGGCATCGCACTGAAATTCAACGAGCCTGAAACCGACTTTGACCACAATTCTATTGGCCAATGCCACATCAAACAGGGAGTCCGGGCAGGGTGACGATTGGTGCATGTTGTTGTAATGTGAACTTCGGATGACTGTGCGCTAAGATTCACCTAGCTTAACGTGTTTATTCGTTTTCACTGGAGTCTGGAGGGTGTCATTTCGAGGGCGAATCCCCGAGCAGCAATGTCGGGATTGATTCTAATGATTCTGATGCAGTTCGTTCAAGTCATCGCACTAAGAGAAGCGGATTTCCGATGGTATCCGATGGTTTCGGACATGCACAGTCCAACTGAGGAAGTGCAACGCAGAGTTGAAGAAGTGACTTGGCCTGATTCTGCAGGACAGAATCCGCTAGTCTCGCAGCATACGCTAAGATGAGTCTGGGGTGGAGCAACAACAATGTCAGGCCCAGGGTCATTGATCTACCACTTTCTTCGTAGACTGCTGTAGCAGGAGATAGTGACTACTCGGGGCCATAATTCCCAAGGCTCGCTGTTGTGGCTTTGAACCTGTACAAGCTGAACGTGAGGGACCGGTCCCTTAGGCACTGTGGGCTCACTTTTGAGGGACCCGAACCGGGGGGGGCAGTCCGAGGCTTGGCAAGCCTGAGATCGATTGGACGCTTCCAATGGAAGTGGATGCGCCGCCAGCGCAGTAGCTGGCCCCTTTCCGCTGTTTTGGATTTGCAGCGAGGGACCATTGGTAGATTGCTGCAGGCAGCTATAAATAGTTATGTTTAGATCTCCCATTCAGTAGTTTGCGTGTCATGGGAAATCGGGTCTTCTCCATATCCAGGGCCCTTCCTGGGCTTATCCTTTAATGGGCATCTGGGAGACACAGAAGTGTCCAAAGTTTTATGAGGCGATGCGTAGTGAGGTTCATTCCAAAATCAAGCCTGAAGAATTGGAGGATAGAAAAGATGTCCATCAACCATTTCATGACGTGCGTGTGTGTGTGTGTGCTTATTATTGAGTGACAATTGGATTGCAAATGGCCAGACCAACAATGATGGCAAGCCACCAGCAATCTTGGTTCCAGCGAACAAACATCGTGCGGAAGGCGACTCATGATGTAACCAATGAACATGATGAGTCTAGTCTTCTTATATGGAGAAGCTCATATATGCACAAGCCACAGTGCTTCAGAAACACCACTAATTTCCCAAAGTAAAACCCAAGGCACCAATCGCCTAGTGTTCAGATTTGGTCAGCCAGCGACTTGATGCAGTGCTAGGTCACTTAGTGGCCGGGGCGCCGACACTGCAAGTCTCACTGGTAGCTACGTGGTTTTGGGGGTTTTGGGGTCTGATGCGTCGGGGACCAGCGAGAAAAGATGCCGAACTCCGGCGAGCTGTGGTGATTCGTTGTTTAGTGTTGGATGTGCTGCGAGTCAAGTGTTGATTTCTCGTAGACACAAGCAACGTGCTTGGCCGTGTGCTCTTCGTCTTGCAGACTAAACACAAATGGACATCATGATATTCATGCCTCCTGTATTCCAGAAGGACGCTGCGTTCTTAAGGGAGTGCTTGGTCGCTTTCACACGTTGCGCTATTTGCTTCTTGGTCCCAGGTATTCTCCTGTTCGCATGGCCTTGCTGTCAAACTCCCTTCAACACTGCAACAACTTTCATGTAATAGAAGCTCTACAAGATGGGGTTGTGGGATACCAATACGTGAACAACATTACGTATGAACTCGGGGCAATGACGTGCAATTAGTGCGCCCCCTTTATTTCGTTTGTATTCAATGTGAAGGCTTCTCCAACATTGGTTGGTCCTGTGTGGACATGCACTGCCGGTGCAGGTTTGTTTCCACAGCATCCGCTATGTAGCAAGAGTTGCTTCCCAAAGACAAGCGACCTGGAGAACAGGTTCCGACAGGTTCCAACTTCAGATTGACGTAAACCGCAGAGTACGGCAATGTGAGGCAAAGCGTAGCAGTCCCTAAGCCTTTCATAGACATAGACTTCACCGCTTCGGCGTGTGCTTGAGCCGTCTTATTTTCAGGCCACGATTTGCATGTTGAAGGCTGTTATCAATTGGTCAGTGGCAGCCTGTTTCCCATTTTTGTGGAGTTCAGTGTTTCTTCCGTGGTCACTGTACAACTGGTTTTTCCTCCTGCTCACATTAATCAGAAATGACTCATTGCCTCTTCTGCAATGAGTGCACGTCCCATCAGCAATTCCAGGGTGCTAGACAGGTTTTTGGCTTGACGCACCCCTCCTTGACTGCTTTCCCTCTTTTCTGGGAAGTTTCTGGCACCCTTCAACAACCGCAAAGAGAGATCCAGCAGCCTGGGCAGAGCCAAGTATGCAGCCCATAGACGGCAGGATCTTGAAAAGGTCTTTCAGTAGGGCAAGGGTTGTTTTGGGCATTGTGTCTTTGGAAGAACCGGCTTTCCGCGGGGCAGCTGTAATTACACATGACTTCATGTTGGATTGCAACGCGAAACAGCTAAGCGTTAAAAGTAGAAACACCCCAGCCAATCATTCAGTGGAAGCTGCATCTCTTCCGAAGGGCAATCCTAGGTTTAGGTGTTGGCAGACAACTAGCCGTACAAATCCGCTTCAAAGATATTTTGTTTCAAAGGGCCCCATGTGTCTCAGTGAGAGGACCCCATGGTCTTGCGGGTTGTTCCGATTTTGTCGTGCCGAAAATGTATGGAGGATCCTTGGGAAAGGCCTCTCCTCAAAGAATTTGCTTGGAGGGTGTTTGTGTTTGGCCGCAGTTCCAATGTTGACCTTCCTTTGCGTAGCAGGCTGTTGTTCCTGATTGCTTGCTTCCGCTTGGTGGACTCTGGATGGAGCGCCGCAGAGGGCGGAAGCGGTACCAAGGGCAAACTTAGCTATTGTTTTTTTCCATCGGGCCCCAAGATGGGGAGTTTGAGTGGAGTTTGAGGAGTTGACGACGTAGTTGTTCTGCCATATCCATCCATCTCCCTGCATACCATGCAAGCTCGGGATGGGTGTGTTGACCAAAGAAAGGGCAGCCTATTCAGTGCCCATGGCCACAGGCAAGTCTGGGGAGCTCCGAGCATTTCCAGATCCTGTTCATTTCATGATTCGCTCGGCCCGCATTGCCGTTGACGCGTTTGACAGAGCAATCGCTGGAACCGCGGACGGTTCTCATTTTTCGTGTGCCTCAAAGTGGTGCGTTTGATTCACTTAGATGAGCCCATCATTTTCCACGAGCATCCGGGGACCTGGACGTACCTGGACCCGGGTCCAAATAGCCGGCCCCTTGGAGCCCAAAGTCGTCTGAGGCCCACGCTGCTGCCTACCAGCCCCACGCAGGCCCCTTGGCCGCAAGGAGCTGGTGCCCAGGGCCCCAGTCAGGGTGAGATCCAGCCTCGGAAAATTGGGTGCATTCAAGTTTGCTGCTTGGGTAGTAGGGAGTATGAATATGAATATATAAATATGCATCATCCATATCATAATATGTATATATATATACACAGCAGTAACGAGGATGCAGACAATGATGAGGATGCAGATAGTGCTGAGGGCTCTGCTGATCTTACGCTAGGCAAGGGATGATTATGATTACTTGAGCTGTCAGGATACAAGATGTAGGATCCGTGTGTCAAAAGTCCAGGATTTAACAATTAGCATCACTCTGAAATCGCTGGACATGGGCAGGTGAGATAGGTGCGGCTATGGCCCCACTGCTTTGACTACATCTCAATGATGTACCACATGCAAAGACGTGGAGTTTGGTGCGTAGACCAGTGCATCAGCGCAATGTGGCCTTTTCACAGGGTGAGTGTAAAAGTCCAATTTGCTGGCAAAGATGGAGGTTTTGTTGTGGCAAAGGGGCCAACGAGAGGGGACACAACAACAGCAAACTACGTCTGCCGAGCCTTTCACGATGTTTTTGCAACCACATGTATATCACTTTCGCGGGCATGTGCTTTCTAAGTTGCCTTTGCAAGGCTTTTGCTGCGTCCGGTATCTTGTTGTTTGGGGCGCACAGCTCTTGTATAAGCTTTCTCAACTCCGGCGCGAAATTTGCAGCTTCTCAGTAAGAAAGTAGAATACGAAGCTTTGGCAGCTGCGTCTCGAAAGCTGCAGCTTTTCAATACAAGTTGCTTATGCTCAGCTTAGGACGAAATTGGTCACAACTCGCAGTTGCGCACCCGGTTTGGCTCAACTATCATGAGCTAAATATGGTGAATGCTGGACGTGTTGCTTATGAAATGTTGTTGTTTTTCCAAACAGAGTTCCGACCCACGTGAGTTTGCGATGCTTGGCAAACAACTGCGGTGACCTCCACTAGACACTTGTTGTCTTCCAAGTGCCTGATGCCTGCTCTCTTTAAGTTGTCCTTTCATTTGCTCTGTGGCCCACCCACAGCGCAGCTAAAACCCCACTCTCATCTTCGGCCAAAACTCTGAAAGCACAATTTGTGGGGGAGCCTATATGCTGACTGAGGGCGTCCTGAAAACTAAGAAATCCCTCCTGTCCTGCTTCCGCCCGGCTATCCAAGAAGTTATTACGTGTAACGCAGGCCTTCGTTATTGCACCTGCAATGAACCAAAGGGCTTAGGGCGCTGCTCAACGGGGAAGACCCGAGGAGGTGGACCTTTTGGGGCCTGTTCGTGCAGGTGGCAGGGGTTTGCAGGTTGGGAAGCTCTGGATGGCACATGGCAGCGGATGAGCCAGACTTGCCATTGGACAAATCACAAAGCAACATGCACGTGAACGATGTTCGAAGGACAATCGCATGTGGCTTCCTGCAGTCCATGCATGCTCAACCCAAATCTTGCAAGCTTTCGCGAAGCTTTTGCCTTCCAAGCAAAAGGGAGAGAGCTCAGGTCTTAGACGTCAAGCTTAATCACTGCATTCTTCCCCACTTCAAACTCCAGCTTTTTGTGTGTGTCATGGTGCATGTCCTGCAAACCTTTGGAATCCCTTCCCGGCCCCTGCTTCTTTCCGCTGTCATTCTTTCTCTCTCAGCAGATAGTTATGTTTTTTGAGGGCACTCTTTTTTGCCGTTGTCCGTAAGGGACGCAGAAGGGTGTTTTGGAGGATCCAGTTTGGAGGAAACCCGAAAATTCAATCTGGATAGCAATAAACGTGACTATCGAAGCCTTTCCGAGAAGCCTTTGGCCCATTGACTGCTGCATAGGAGTCAACTGCAAACACTCGGGAAAACTGCAGTATGCAGATCAAGATTGCAACACAGTGGGAAGACTGCAGGAACACTATACTACAGGAAGACTACCAAAAAGGAAAAGAGTAGGAGAAGACTACAGGAATACTACATGGCAAGACCGGAGGAAATTGGGTGGAAGCTCAGGTAAAAGCAATGGGGAGCCAAAGCACAACGGTCATAACGGCACTTGCTACGTGTAGATGATGCCCATCAAGGGTTCGTGGCAAACCAATAAGCCCGGTGCTGGAACCAAAGGCTTATAATGTGTGTTGTGTTTGCCTTTTCCGTGCCATTGGTAGCCTGACATGCTCTGTCCTAACAGGGTTGGTGTTTTGTAGCTTTCTGCGGCTGTTTTCAGATGTTGCCTTGGCTGTAGGCCAGACGCTTCAAGGCGGAGTTGTGAGGCGCGCGCGGAGGGGATGAGCACCAACAAAAACATATTTAGGGGATCAAAAAACAAACTATTTCGGGGATCAACCGAAACATATTGAGACCTAGTCTTCTGGTCTGCTGGTCTCCTGTTTCTTGGTCTCCTGGTCTCCTGGTCTCCAATCTTCCTGATCTCTTGGTGGTCGGTTGGTCTCCTGGCCTCCTGCTCTGCTCTCCTACCCTCAACTGACCCTCAAGCGATGTCAAACCAACCCTAACCAACCCAAAACCAACCTACAAACCAAGCTTGTACAACTGTTAAATCAGCCCTATACCAACCCTAAACCTAAACCAACCCTAAACCCACCCTAAACCAACCCTAAACCCACCCTAAACCAACCCTAAGCCCTCTGGCCCTAAACCCAGCCAAAGCCCACCCGAAAGCTACCCTAAACAGACCCCAACCCAAACCTACACCCACCCGAAAACCAGTCCTAAACCAACCCTAAGCCAACCTAAACCTGCCCTAAACCCACCCTAAACCTGCCTGAAACCCACCCTAAATTAACTCTAAACCAACTAAACCCACCTTCAACCCCTAAACCACACCTAAACCAACCTAACCCCAGCCTAAACCATCCCTAAACCAACCCTAACCAAACCTCATCCAACCCTAAACGCACCCTAAACCAGCCCTAAACCCCTACGCCAGCCTTAAGCCAACTGCCCTAAATAAACCAACCTAAAACCACCCTGAACCCACCCTAGACCAATCCCGAACCAACCTAAAAACACCTAAACATCCCCCTGCCGTGTTTGTACTTTAATGGTGGGGGGGTTACCACTCTGAAAACTTGAATATTTCAGTGGCTGGTTTTCGGCTGAATAGGTTAGCACCCTCACTTTGTTTAGTGTCGACCCCTTTTTACTTGCGCTTGAGGTAAGTAGCCTTTGAGGCTAGCCCAAGCCCAAACAAGTTAAGTGCATGTTCGATCAAGGGAGTCAATTTATGTTCGATAAAGTGGGTCGTATTACTTGGTGCTTGTGCTTCATCTTCATAACCCTGTATGTTCTTGGCAAACTAGGTGAGCCAGGAATTAGAGATTGAGTATTGGCAATGCTAAGCTCAGCAATGGCAATGCTGAATTTAGAATTAGTTGTGAACCTAAGATTCAGTTGTGAACCTAAGATTCAGTATTGGCAATACTGAATTTAGCATTATGAGCGCAAGATTCAGTATTGTGAATACTAAGTTGGGTATTGGCAGCACTGAATTTAGTTTTCGGAAACTAAGATCAAGTATTGGCAATACTGAATAGTGTATTGGCAATTTCGGGATCTAAAAGATCGATTATGATTGGCTATACAGAGTTTAGTAGTGGGAATCTAAGACTAAGTAGCTGCAATACTTAATTTAGTATTGGCAGCACTGAACTTGTGTGGGAACCTAAGATTAAGCGTTGCATATTCAACGTTTTCCCCGGAAGCTCCTCTCACCCCCCTTCTTTCTCAAAAAAAAAATCCCTCACCCCCAGCTCCACTCCCCCCACGAGGGGGGGGGTTGGGAGAAGGGAGCTTCCTCGCGGGGTGGCGGTCGTAGACAAGATACATGTTTGCAATTCGTCACCCTCATTCAAAACCCCAAGGATCCGTTATTGCCATTACCACTAATGTCAGACCCGCTTTTGCAATTGGGGTCGCTTGTATACAACGTTTTTGTCCCTCACTCAGAATCGAAACGGCTGTTTCGAGTGTCGCATTCATGGAAAGTTGTGTTGCCGGAAAAAAACAGCCGGGCATGCCAATACTCAATTTATATTTGGCAGTACTTGGCAGTACTAAATATTAGTCTGGGAATCTGAGAGTAAGCCTAGTCTCAGCAATACTTTATCTAGAATCGGCAATACTAATCAAGCACTGGGAATTTGAGAGTAAATCTTGGTAGTACTAAATACTAAATAAAGCACAGGGAATGTGAAAGAAAGGCTTGGCAATACTCAATTTAGAATTGGCAACACTAAATTAAGCGATGGGAGTCAGAGAGTAGGTCTTGGCAGTACTAAATTTAGAATTGGCAATGCTAGATGAAACACTGTGAATGTGAGAGTACGGCTTAGGAAAGGTTAGCCCCTGAAGATTTTAGGCCCGGCCGAAGGGCTAGACTTTGGGGTTAGCCCTGTGGCCATTTTAGTTTGCGACCTTTTTCCCGACACCCATTTTATTTTCGCCGGCGGGCTAACCTTTTCTTCTCGCGGGGTAACTTTTGTGGGGATTAGCACCCCCATTTCATTTTGGGAAAAAAGATTAGCCCCCCTGTTTTATTTCAAGAACATGGGGGTCCTAACCTTCAAGGGAACAAGACAACCCGAAACCCACCTTGAAACCAACCTGGAAAACAACCTTAAGCCAACCCGAAACCAGATTAAACCATCCCTAAACCAACCCTAATAAACCAACCCTAAACCCACCCTAAACATGCCCTGAACCTACCCTAAGCTTACCCTAAACAACAGTAAGCCAAGTCTAAACCACTTAAACGAACCCCAAACCCACCCTAACTAAGCCTACCCTACACCAACCGTAAGCTAACCCATCCCAAGCCACCTTGAACAAACCAACCCTAAACCCACTCTAGGCCCAAACCAAAATGGCTTGGCGGGCGATGCCGGCGGGGGGGGGGAAACCGAGGCTAGTTTTGTTGGCACAATTGCTCGTGTACTGAAAAGTTACGATTTTCGATCTGGAGCTGCCAAAGTGACCTTTGTGTGCTGCGCTTGTACTGAAAAGTGTCTATTTTGGAGCTGGAGCCGTGAAATGCGTGTGCTGTTGCCTGAAGGCAATGAAATGGCAGCGTTTGGGCACCCCCGGGCATTTCTTTTTGATCCCGTAAATGCATGTATATATAGATATATATGTGTGTTGTTTTTCCGGCACCCAACGTGGAGCCTCTGCCGGATCCATCGGGCTTGGCTCACGCGGTCGGAGCCAAATGGGGCAGCGTTAACTTTGGTGGACTAAGAAATTCAACTAGAGGCAATGCAATGTAGAACTTCAAACTTAGGGAGTTTGCTCAGTCAGGATTGCTTAGGAAACAACCAAGCCGATTGGAAGCTGAGAGCTTTCTTTATGATTCCAGTTTTCATGAGGGGTCCGTTTTGCATGAAGTGATCAAGTGTGCTGAACCTGCCCCCACGTTGAGAAGGGAACGGGCGCCTCGTGCATGTGTTTTCGGAGAAAGCTAGCAGGACGCCGGCTTTTTTGGAGCCCGGAAGGTCCCACAGTCTGTTGCACGGCTCATTGCCTCAATCGCCCACTGTTGATGTTGTCAGGTGGTGCATTTGGCCAAGGCGGTAAGGCAGCTGTGTATGTGATAATTAAGGAGTTGAGCCCCCATCACCCTCGTCGGGGGGAACCTTGTGGTCAAACCACACCAACATCTTGAAAAACGACCCTCTCTTGAGATTGACGTCTTCCCCTTCGAGTTGCTTCTAGTTTTGGCAATGACTTGATCCGCTGAAACTGTCGAACAAGCTGTAAAATCGGGGGTCCGATGGTCCATCTGGGCGACTACGCCTGTCTTGAGGAGTACCACTATTGCCAAGGTACCATCAAACCATGCTTGAGATATTGATCGAGATATACTTGAGATGCTGGTCGTTGGCTCTTGGTTGCTGATTATTGTGGGTCGTTATTGGTTGCTGGTTGTTGTTGGTTGTTTGCGTTTGTTTGTTTGTTTGTTTGTTCGTTTGTTTGTTTGTTTGTTTGTTTGCTTCTTTGTTTGTTTTTCTGTTTGGCTGGCGGATTGTTCGTATGTTTGTTTGTTTGTTTGATTGTTTGTTTGTCTGTTTGATTGATCGATTGATTGACTGTTTGTTTGTTTGCTGTTGTTGTTGTTGCTGCTGCTGCTGCTGTTGTTGTTGTTGGTGGTGTTGTTGTTGTTGTTGTTGTTGTTGCTGCTGCTGCTGCTGTTGTCGTCGTCGTCGTCGTCGTTGTTGTGGTTGTTGTTGTTGTTGTTGTTGTTGCTGTTGCTGTTGCTGTTGCTGTTGCTGTTGCTGTTGTTGTTGTTGTTGTTGTTGTTGTTGTT
>CAUJNA010000235.1:285000-286729 GCA_963377175.1 Effrenium voratum | reverse complement strand
ATCTCTACCATGCAGGGCCAGGGCAACTAGTAAAGCATATATATATATATATCATTTGCAAATTTAGTTCGTGAAGCAATCAAATAGCCTCCTGTCGACTATGGCATCTCACAAAGACCCGGAACCTCCCAGGAAAAGGTGATCTTCCAGAGGGGGGGGATAGCTCAGGCGCTGCAGGGGCTGGAGCTGCCGCAAAGCTTGCGGAGCCTCTGCACCGAGGAGCGCTGCGCTGGCCGTTTTTTCGTTCTCGTCTCGGCTTTCCTCGAACAGCGGGAAATGGGGTTTGATGAAAAAAGGTCTGTGATAGGTGGGGTGAGCATTAGGGAATCCAAAAATCATACGACATTCACCACTAGATGGCAAAACCCACCCATTGTCTTTCTGGGGCCGCACGGAATATTGATCAACCCCCCCAAAACTGGGAAAATCATTGTTTTCGACCCCAAGGCCCGGGCGTCCCGGAGTTTTGTTCGATCCCAAGTTTGTCGAGCCCAAATTCGCGGGCCTCGAGGACATAGACCTGGGGGTTTTGAAGCTGAAGGGCTTGCAGAGTCTGAGCTTGGGGCGGCCCGGCGCTTCGCCTGGGGGGTGGGGTGGTTTGGAGTGGTCAACGGGAGGTTGGTGGTTGGTGGTGGTTGGTGATTGGTAATGGTGAGATCGTTGGGAGATTGGTGGTGGTTGGTGGTGGTATCGTTGGGAGATTGGTGGTGGTTGGTGGTGGTTGGTGGTGGTTGGTGGTGGTTGGTGGTGCTGGTTCCGGTGGGTCGGAGTGGTCCCTGGATGCCACAAGGAGCAGAATATGCTCGGTGCATTTTTCAGAACGATGCTGGTACGGCGTCATTGCAGCTGTTTGTTTTCATCTTGTCCTGACTGAATCCGAAATATTGCATCTGAATCCCAAAATTCTTGAGTTTGGCTAGTCTAACTGTCCTCTCGCTTGAGCTGGCCTCTGACCTTGACGGGTGCTGGCTGGATGTTGCTCGGATTCTTTTCGTCCTCCCTGCCCCGCCTGTTTTCTTAATGAGGGGAGCCGATTCGAAAAGCAAGTATCAGCTGCTCTCTGCAACACGATCGCTGGTGCCACTACAGCCTTTCCAATTGCTTTTGGAGTTGTTCATCTACAACAAGCACTGCAAACATCGCTGGGAGTGACGCCTTTGCAAACGACACGGGAAATGCACATTTGTCGGTGTTGTTCGTTTTTTCCTCCTAGGTGCATGCAAAGAGTGGGTCCTTAATATAGCTTGCACCCTACATCATGGTGCCGTTTTGCTTGCATTTGCCACAGTATGCCTTGGTGATTCACTACTGCGCCTTGCTCCAGTATGTGAGTCTTACTAGAATCATTTGGGTCTGTCATTTTTGAGGGGACTCTTTTCTGGTTGGCTTAAGAAAACACTGTAGACGGGATCCCCCGTTCTGACACATACCCATGTGGCTGTTACTTTTATTGCGAATTCTACAAACAGAATTCGACGGACATAAACATCCCAAGCGAATTCCCTGACTGTAACACAGCATATCCCGGATCCCCTTCAACTCCCTTCAACCCCCTCACCCCATCAAACCCCTCAACCCCCATCAACCCCCATCAACCCCTTCAACCCCCTCAACCCCCTCACCCACCCCCCCCTCTTTCGACTCACCTTTACTCTCAGCCGAGGCAGTGCTTCAATCGACGCCTGCCAGACCTCCCACAGAGTCTTCGGAGCCTGAGCTTCGGGAAGGC
>CAUJNA010000235.1:262500-280000 GCA_963377175.1 Effrenium voratum | reverse complement strand
AGGTTAGGGGTGGTCATCCACCTAAAAATCCTTCACCATGGGAATCTGATCCTAGTAAGTTACTCCCTTCTGTGCCAGTGCTAGGGACCAGTTCCTTTACTCATCAGCTAGGAGAGCTTTGATGGTGACTCTGAGAGTCTTCCCTTCCCTGGTAACCTAGGGGAACCCCCAATATGGGTGGGGTTGTTCCTGTACTCTTTGAATAGGTTTTCATTGGTGGTTTGGATTGGTTTGGATGGGTTTGGATTGGTTTGGATTGGTTTGGATTGGTTTGGATTTGGATTTGATTTGGATTTGATTTGGATTTGAAGGGGTCCCTGGCATTTGTAGAGGGTTGTATTGGGAAGCCCTTCCTCAACCACCAAACCACCGGGCTTCAAACCACCAATCAGAACAAAGCTGATTTACTTGGGGCTAGGGGACTGTGGATGGACGAAATCCGGCACCATTAAATCATCTGATTCCCAAGGATGCCATGACCTCGGAGGAGTCCAAGTCCACCAAAGGTTGCCGGACTGAACGAAGGCTCATTGGCCCATGGGCCCTCGGGTTCCTTCGCTTTTTCCTTTAAGAAAGCAAAATGGGCGATGAGGAAAAACGACCCTTTTTCTCCTCAAATTCTGAGGTTTTTGAAGCATCGTCCACACAACCTATCCGGTTCTAGTCTGTGTCAGCACAAAGGTTCCTGACCTCGGTTGCTCCCTGGCCGGAAGACGCAAAGCATTCAACACCGGGGAACGAAAGGACTTCAGGCATCAAGGTTCAAATCAAGAATCAATATGAAAGAATGGCCAACTAGACATTGGTACCAGGAAAACAACTTCAGTAGACCCGCCCAAATTCCAACCCAAACCCAGTGGCCAACAAGGTCATGGACCTGGGTTCTCACGGCCGATTCCCCACTCCAAATAGGGGCGATTTTAGCAAATAAGGCCGCAAAAAAGGGCGAATAGGGTTCTTTTGAGTCCTTCCAGGCTTCGATTTTGCCTCTCTTGACCGGTTAGATTTTTCCTGAGTCTGATCTAAAATCAGCTGGCCCTCGACAGACAACTTGGCACAGCCATTTCATCTCCCCTGGATCATTCACGAAGCTTCCGAATCTATATTCACCCTGGACCAAAGCTAAAGTGGCAACTCACCCCAAGAAGATGACGCCAAACCGTGAGATTCGCAACGTATCTCAGAACCATTCTGCTGGGCCAAACAGATCAGACCAACAAGCCATACCAGCTGCTTTCCGCCCGCTTTGGCCAGGCCTGCTGTGCCTGACGCTGGGCCGGCACTGGAACCAGCCACTGGACGGGGTCGCTCTGCCCAAATTGCAATCCTTGAGCTTCGGCGCGGACTTCAACCAGCCTCTGCAGGCCGGGTCCATGGGACTCCAGCGGCCGTCCGTTTTCTTTTTTTGCATTCGGTGGTCAAAGATGGCTCAGCCGCAAAATGAAAAGGGGTGGGGGTGGGGGAACTCCTAAAACCGTTTGGCTTCCCCGTTGCAGACACACGAGTAGAGTTGGGAATGCATTCGATTGGGTGCTTTTCTGTCCTTTATTTTTGGCAGGATCAGACTTTGCAGTGTTGTGGCCATCAAATAGTGCATTGTTTGGGTGGGCATTACACAACCAGGATAAAAACAACATGCCCTCTTGAGTTGGCAAACCACATCTTCACACACTTTCTCCCGGGGATCCTGCAAGTGAAAGAGCACCTCCGGGGCCACCTGCAAGCCTTTACAATATTATAACTTACAACTGCGCGAAAGTTGACAATGCCGCGCCTGCCTGCACAAAGCGCAACCATGAGTATGGCCAACTTGACCTGCTGTTGCTGTTTATTACACAGTTTCAAGAGGGAAACACTTTCGTCCCCTTGACGTCTAGTGACACCTGTTGAAGTGAAGCAACCACTGCGGTGACTATGAGGGCGGGCAAAAGAGGCTGGAATGCATCAGAGGTAGTGTATGGGCGTGTCGTTTTACTCCCAAAAATGCTAGATTTTCTTGTGGTTTCCTTTTTAAACCATCCAAAAAGTGGTACCCTCACAAAAAGATTGTATCCTTCCCATGTAACCAGTTTGTTTGCAGCGCATGTACGGCCGTGCGCTGACCGGGCCGGGCCGGAGGGCGTATCAACTGCGAGTTGACCGATTTAAAAAGCCGGGTGTTCATTTGTGGGCGCCATAGAAAGTATATTTTCTTTCGAACCCCCAACTCCAGACGAGCCCAAGCTGCCCTGGTCGGTGAGCCATCAAAATGAGACTGCAGGTCATTCCTGTTGGCGTCAGCTGGCTGATTCAGCTCCAGGCTCTATGGATTTCAGCTGGTATTCTTATCCAAGCTCAGAGTAACTTCTTCTGCCATTGAAATTCCTTGATCATTTCACTAAGATAGCTAATTGAGTCATCATTCTTAACCCAGCCAAACATGTTTTGCGTAATCTCACCCAAACGGTTTCTAATTGGTTCCGATCGCTTGCTTCGAAGGACAATGTGCGTAGCATCTGAAAGGATTCTATTTGTTAGAACCCATGCAACTCGTCATCAATATGGGTGTTTCTGAAAATAAGGGGCCAATTCTTTTAGGTGGTTGGTTCCCCTTGGATTTTCCCGCATCCAGGGACACCGATTCCTAGTTTGAGAAGCACCTATAGGGGTTGGATTTTTTAAAAGGGGAAACCTCAACCGTGGACATCCCACCGAAGTCGAATGTCCAAGGGTCCCTATGGTAAACTGGCCTACGGAACAAAGTCCACAACCTGCGGACCTGCGGTTTGCCTCAGCTGTTGAGCATTTTGAGCCACAGCCATCCAATTCGCCCCGTGAAGCTGCACTTTTGCAACTTGCGATCGGTGCGAGAGTTGCAGGGAATGAGAAATGGCAGGGCCCGAGGTCTCGAACCATCCAACCGGTGGTTTCCTTTGAGGGGACCAAAGCCATGTCCCGCATTCCCTCATTTCCTCATTTCCTCATTTCCTCATTCCCTCATTTCCTCATTTCGCATTCCCTCGTTTCCTCATTTGCCTTTGGTTTCATTCCCTCATTTCCCTCCCATTAGGTGGTACTGCCGTGCCTGGAGCACTTGGTGCTGGGCGAGATGTTCGACCAAAGCTTGGCCCAGGCTTGGGGCGTGGAACCCAGAGAACTGCGCGAGTGGCGCAACGAGTTCTTTTTATTTATTTGGGTTGTTTTAGTTGTGTATGCTTGTTGTTGGCTTTCTCTCATATACATGTATGTATGTGTATATATATATACATGTATATATTGAACAAGTATAAGCAAATAACAACATTCGGTTGTTCCTTCATTGGTGGGGGTACTTTTTTTTGTTAGTGCTTCTTCTAAACTCAGAGGAACCGCAAGCAACGCTCAAGCCTGGAGCTCCGTGTTGGTTGTCGCGGTTAGGACCTTTTGCGACTCGCTATATTTGCCTCGACACTTTGGTTTCACCGGTTTTGTTTTGGCCGGAAGCTGATCTTTCCCCGACCTTTCTTTTGGCATGGCCTTCGGTGTAGCCCGAGTGTTGTCTTGTCAATGTCCAGCGAGAGTTACCGTATTTGATAGCTCAGGACTCCTTGAAGCGTCAGAGGGTGCAAGATGGCCCCAATTTTTCCCACGTACCCAGACGAGCCTTGAGACCTGGAGTGTCAGGACAGCCATGTCCAAGAAAGCTGCATCGGCTCACTTTTGATTCCCTGTACGAGTTGGGAAAGCCCCACACCACCTGCAAACTGCCATAGGATAGGCCCTTCAACAGGAATGATTTGAGAGGTTGGGCTAATCCAGGTTGAAAAATCAACGTGTGATCAACGCAGTGTTTGCGGCCAAACCATATCCACCATATTGTATCTTTGGCGTCTCTGCGCAGTTTCCGGCTTGACTCCTGTCGACTATGAGACTAGAATAGGTTCGCGACATTTTCTTGTCTATCAACCCTTCATTTCCCAGTCAGATGTGAGATGGTTTTTCAAGGCACATACCCTCAGTCTGCGGAAACACTGGCGCCGATTCGATGAGAGTTTTTCAGTTTCAAAACCAAAAGATGAGGATCCTTTGAAGGCTCTACAATTAGGCGTGCCTTTTTGTGAGGGACCCCACAAGTGGTTTTCTTGGTTTCCCTTTCAACCAACCCCAGAAAGATACCTTGCAAAGACAACCCCGACTTGAGCCCGAGCACCGTGGGTTTGTCTTTCTTGAGGGCGCCCATAAGCCGGCCAATTGGAGGCCCTCGGCAGGCGTGTCAGATCTTAAGATAGTTTCCACTACCCTTCCGAAATCACCCCCCGCGGGATTCCATGGGATGTACAACCGCTTTCATCCAATATAGACACCATATACTGCAAAGGGCATTTGTAATCCGCCTTTCCCCCTTGGGGTGGTGAAACCATTTGAACAGTGCCAAAAACTCCGATTGAGAGTTTTAGCAGGTGGTTCTACTGCTTGGTTTCTTGGTTTCAGGATTACAGCGCGCCATGGCCTCAATCAAACGGGACCAACAATGGCAACGGTCTCCTTGTTTCCCCTTGCCAAAAAGAGGAATCATAGCGATATAAACCTTCATAACCACCTTGGTAGAACCCAAATGAGCAACACACAAAACCCGATGACGTTTGCTTCCACCAGCATGGCATAAGGCATATATAAACCTTGCCATAACCACGATATGACCAGGTAGTAGAACCACCTACTAAAATTGACCAATGGGGGTTTTGGGCGTTGCTAGCGGGAGCGGATGCCAAGTTTATCGAGCGTGAGAAGATCAAGGCACTTTGGCCCCGAAAGAAGAAACACAGTTGTTCCATTATCCAGTAAATGCAACAAAGCAGGAAGAATACGTTTATTTCATACCCTCGGCCTCGGTATCATGCTCAATTGAGCATCACTCTGTTCAATGATCAGTTCGTCGTCAGGAACTTTGCATCCATCCACCAAAAGTATGAGGCGCATCAAGAGCCCCTTTGCGCACGCTCCACCCGTGTAGGAAAACCCGCCTAGCCACAGCGGAGCAGATACGCTGCTATATGAAAGCCTAGAGTCTGAATAAGCTGCAGCTTAGTGAGCTTAACTAACAAATGGGGCTAGCATTCCAAGAGTCGATTCCGAAACAAGTTATAAGCACATTGAAGTTGCTCTTCCAGCGGAGCGTCAGCCAAGAGGAGAAGGCTCACACACAACAACGCGAACCAAGACCGAACAATTCTTTTTCCGTTTGAAGATCTTGCAAGGGGCCTCACTGAAGGAAAGCACAAACGAATCAATTCAATTCCAAAGGCATTCTCAGCTTCCACTGCATCTTGTGACATTGTCTCCAGAAAGTCGCTGCATTTCCACTAATAAACAGAAAGCAAATAAGACCCTCAAGCCGAGTAGGTTCATGATGCCCTTGCCCAGAGGCGTATTTATGCAAAAAGTCCATACTTTTTGAGTATCAGCCTTATTCTGAAAAGGATGTTCGGGAATCCTGACATGTTGCCTACGCCAAGCGGAAAGCAGTAGAATTTGCAGAGCTAATGCTGAGCTGATGCCGGGGATGCTGGAGATGCTGGCTGGGGATGCTGGAGATGCTGGAGATGCTGGAGATGCTGCAAATACTCAGAAAGCCCCCTCTTTCCGTTTTTTGTGTGCTGGTTCGCAGATTATGTATGGATTGTATATGTCCAGTACCTGACTTGTGTGGTTGGCCGGTTTATTTTCAGGTTTGGAGATATCCTAAAATTTGCGGACCAACATGGCGTGAGAAAGGTCCTCTCTGTTCAGGCGGAACTGGCCGCCTTGCAGAGCTTGGTGCTCGGGGACGCCTTCGATCAGCCCCTGGCAGAGGCGGCCACTGGCCATGAGAAGGGAGCCCTCTGAATTTGGCGATGAATATGAATAGGAAACCACCTCAACAGTGGTTGGTGGATATGAGTCACCACCTAAATGATGTCCGCCAAAGGGTCCCCGAAATTAAAAGTCAGGCCCATGTGTGTGCTAAAAAAAAGTGGTGGTGGGAATGGAATCCTGATTTTGGTATCATAAAACATAGTTACTACGGCCAGGGTTGGGCGAGTGAACTTGTCGCATTGCAAAAAGCCCACCGATTGAACATGTTTCTTTGGGGGTGGGAGCTCTTGCTTGTCGATCCTCAAAAAGGCGGGACCTGTTGGGTTTGCTTTAAGCAACTTGTTGGTTCTTCAATCCCCACAACCCGTGGTCACTGTTGTTTTGGCACTCTGTTTTTGGGTTGTTGGTTCTCTTCATTTTGAGTAGGCTGCAAAATAAACTCCTTTTTGCTAGCCATACCATTTGGGTTGTAAAGACAACCTCTCTGGGTTTCCCTTTAAAGGGGCCCGATCCCTGCCGGGTGCTTTGGTTGCGCGTCAGGCTGTGGCGAGGTTCCCCAAGCTGCGGAAGCTGGCTCTGGGGAAAAGCTTCCGGCGGAAGGTGCCGGAGGCGACGTTTCGTTTTGAGCCAACGAATGAGGCAACCCTAAACAGGTTCTGTGGATGGTTGCGAGATCCTCTTAGGCACCACCTAAGAAACCCTGGAAGCCCTGGAATGTTTCGATTCCCCCTGTAAATACCAACAACCAATGGCTTCAACCATGGTTTCCAAGTGGTGCAGGATTTCGTCCATCCACAGTTTGGATTGGTGGTTTGGATTTGGATTTGAAGCCCTGGTTCTTGTAGAGGGTAAATGGGAACCCCCTTCTTCACCACGAAACCACCAAGCCAAGGCCTTCCTGGGTTCATGGACTTTTAACTTAGGAAGACCATTTGAGCGGTAAATAAGCAGTTCAGACTTTGTTTGGCCGATCCACTCAGGAAGTGAGACTAGTGTCACCCAAGTGATCCGGATGGTCCCCAAAATTCGACGCTCCCCGATTGCTGAACCAGGGGTTGTCAACTCTAGGGTTCCACCCCGACCCAATTTATATAGATGATGACAATCCTGAAGGGCAAGCAATGGTGGTTAGAGTAGCCCGAACATTTTTTTAAGGGTGGGTTGAATTTCAAACCCCCAAGCTACCCCGATAGTTCTGCTGACGATCGTAAGTTCTGGAACGCTACTTTCCTTTGGAGGGAGGGTATCGGCATCGGGCCAAACCCAGTTCTTCATTTTCCCAAACCACAAAACCCACCTTTTACCCCCCTCCCGAGAAGTAGTGCTTGTTCCTGCGGCAGTGGCAGTGATGGTTGTGGTACCTGTCTGCTGGTAGTCCCGCCCCCAGGTTCTGTAGGTGACCCGTGGACACGGCCAGATTTTAAGCATAGGATCCCACCCCTCCTAAAACGAATTGCCTTCCCCAAAGACCCGAGCGAACCAAACCCCCCATGTAAATGATGTCCGCACCAGGGTCCACCATCAATATAAGTCACAGGATGTTTCCCTTCTACAATGCGGGTGACTGGTATAATCATGGGGTTCATGGTTCATGGTTTTCCCGGGACGAGTAGGATTCAATGTCTCTGCAGGTACATTGTGGAGCACTTGGCTTGTCTCAACATGGAAGGAATCTTTGCGCATGTTTTCTCTGGTTTAGTGGGGGTCATGTTTTTCTCTCTCACTCTCTCCCTCTCTTTTCCTCTCCGTATACGGGTACGTTCGCGCATACCTTACCTTGGACTACAGTACTAGTACATTAAACTACATTAGATTGCATTGCATTGCAGTACATCACATCACATCACACCACCTTGTGCCACCTCACTGGACATGAACATGACATTACATGACTTGACGTTGATTCGCATCACATCACATCACACCACATCACATCACATCACACCCCACCACGCCACGTCACATCATATTCCATTCCATTTCATTAATTGCATTGCATTGCACTGCATTGCATTCAATTGCTTTGCATTGCATGGCATGGCATTGCATGGCATGTCATTGACACATACGTGCAAAAGACATGAACAAATGTAACATATGTCGATATATACATACAAATATGCATTGATCGATCCCGATACATCGATAGATCGATCCATCGATGGATAGATAGAACGGTGGATGGACAGCCCTACACACAGACAGTCAGGCAGGCAGGCAGGCAGGCAGGCAGGCAGGCAGGCAGGCAGGCAGGCAGGCAGGCAGGCAGGCAGGCAGGCAGGCAGGCAGGCAGACAGAGAGATAGATAAACAGATAGATAGATCGATGGATGCATAGATGGACAGACAGACAGACAGACAGACAGAGGCAGGCAGGCAGGCAGACAGACAGACAGACAGACAGCCAGAAACAGACAGCCAGGCAGAAAGCAGGCAGACAGACAGAGAGATAAAGAAGGAGATAGATTAGATAGACAGATAGATAGATAGATAGATCGATAGATCGATAGATCGATAGATCGATAGATAGATATACAGACAGCTAGATGGCTAGGTAGATAGATAGATAGCTAGACAGCTCACACACGCTCGCGCGCACACATGATCTTCGCTTTCATTTCCCCCAGCTCCGCCCGTAGGCTTGGGCGCTGCGGAGCTTGGAGTACCAGGGCATCTACGTGTCCGTGGAGTAGCCCATGTGGGGCCGTTTCGGTTCCTTTTGGGGTAAGCTGGTTTTGGTTTGGTTTGAAGGGAAGCCAAAAGGAGAGCCATTTTGAGAATCCCTGGTTTTCAGACAAATCCAGGTGGGCTCCCTACGTTGATACGCAGTTGTTGCAAGCTTGCGCGAACAGGGGAGAAAGCTAACTTGCGCTTGAGCAGTGAGAGCAGACATCAGTGGAGGCAGCGTTTAGGCCGCTTCTGTTCCAGAACCCGGCTGTGCAAACGTAGAGGCGCATTTTCCGCCATGCGTTGGGCTGGCATTTTGGCCCTATGACGGGACCAAAGATAGTACAGCGCGCAGACTTGCACCAAAGATGGAGCCTCCCCAAAGCGGGCATGGACAGGACCTCAAAAGGAGGTCGGCCAGGCTTTTACTCACTTCCTGAGTCCCTGGATTTTCGTTTTTTTTGGGCCTGGACCATTTGGTGGCAAACAACAGGTTACTGTTTTAAGGCCAATACTCAAGAAGTGAAGTTAAGTGCACGAAGCGCAGAGATGGTTGGAAAAGAGTCGGTTTCAGGTGCATGGTTGAGAACTGGGTTGTGGGGCGATTTTGTTGTAATACCAAGGGAATTCCCGATACATGCAACGTCAGGGATGGCCCGTCTTGGTATCACACTATCTTTGGTGTAGGGTGCACCAATAATGTGCAAAACCGTATCAGAAGCACGTTGATACATGAGATTCCTCTTCTTCAGAAATGTACTCCCTGAAGCACACATTGAGACTGGACTGACACTGACGGATGCTCATTCCTTGTTCGTGATTCTTGCTCCAGAGCAGGAAAACACTTCCGCGGGGGGAGCGGTGGTAGATGGTGGTAGATTTGGCAGCCTCTGATCAGAGGATGTCGCCACGATATTATTCAGAGTTCACATTCCATACCTTCGAGCGGATCTCTATTCGCATTTATTCGCGATGGGCCATTTGTTCTGGAGTGAGCCAAGTGGATTCCACTCGGGCCAAAGAGATCGGGGATTGGGCTCGGTCCCTTTCCCGCGCTCGCAGAACTTTGTGGAAGACGTTCAGGCTCAGGAGGTGGGGGGGGGGAACGGCAAGGGGAAAAACCGGAAGGTGGCGGGCCACTGGTGAATTGACGTGTGACCCCGTTTTGGAGAGGAGGACTCGGCCTTGGCGCTCTTGTCAGCGGCTTCCATGTTAATTCTATGATCTGGTTCAAAGTGTAACATTCACTTTTGCGAAAACTTGGTGAGAAGGATTTGAGATGGGACTCCGGCCCCCGAAATCATATAGGCAGACAGGGAGAGGCTGTGGCTTTTTTATATTACGCGAAATGTCTTTGTCAAAAAGGGGTACCCTCAAAAGAATGATCTTCCTTTCGGATTCCTTAAATCCAACCCAGGAACGGTAGCCTTACAGGAAGCACGCAGCCACACACACACACACACATTGGGCATGTGCCTCATTGTCTATGGAGGCGCACGGCAAAGCTGCCGCAAGGCAAGGATCTTTGGAGGGTCATAGTCATAGACGTACCAAAAACAGGCTCTTCATGACCGGCAGGCGCGTTTCATTTCATGACCTTGCTGACTTCTTCCCCGTGGAGTTGGTAAGATTCCTTCGAGCAACTACCAATCCGTTGCTCAGTCTGCGGTGCGGAAGACATGGCGTTAACGTTCCAGTCTTGTGTCCACTCGAGCCGGAGTTTTTCCTCACCGGATCTCATTGGCAACCAGAGGGCCGATCCATCCGATGCCGTTTTGCTGCCAACCGCACGTCGAATCAGCTTGGTTCAGGAAGGCCGACATTCTGGTGGAATTGTAGAAAGTGGTTCACCCCCGTGATCATTGACTCCCCATTCAGGAGCAACCCATATTAGGTTGGCGACTCATGATTTGCCCAGGCCATTGATTTCCAAAGACGAAGCCAAGGCATTGGAGATAGAGAACATAAAAGTGAACCGGTTTGGGGTGGTTGGCAACCACGTGAGGATCTAGGTTAGTCTTGCCATCATTTGCACTCGGGAACTGAGGTTGAGTCTCCCCAGAAAAGTTCTAAGGAGGCTAAGAACCCTTGCAAGAGCCCTGAAAAGGTTCCAAAAACCTTGTGGGTGCGGCCTCAAAGTGATGCTTGATGCTCGTAGCGACTGAGGTCTTGGCGCTGGAAGCCGTAGAGAAAACCGAGGCGGATGTAGGGGGGGAGGCTCGTCTTGGAAGGTTCCATGTTGTTTTGTTGCTAACCCACTTTTGTGTCAATCGCAATGCAGTGTGAGTTGTGGAGCATGACATTCGCGTTGCAATGCAGATACTGTTCGAGTCTCCGATGATTTGTTCATAGTATGTGTTTCCCACATTTTGGGGTGGGGGGTGGGGGGTGGGGGGGGGAAATCACAATCAGGGTTTTTCTTCTGAGTGGTGGTTGCGCATTGTGGTGTAGTTCCGCTTGCCATGTTTCGCCTAAACAAGGCTGTGATTCTTCCTCGGGAGCTTCCGTACTGATTGGTCGCAATTGGGTCAGCCAGCTGATTTCTTTGGATCAGGCACGCTTTTCGTGGAAGGTGCGAAGGTATGGGGTGCCGCGGGAAAAGAAACGAACAGGCTCCCGCCACAAGTCCTCTTTCGCTGTTTTGACACTTTTACCTGTGCCAGGTACCTGCAGTCAAGCTGTAGCCCACTCAAAATATCGACTTGTCTGATTCGTTTTGTGTGTTGAAGCGTGCCCCATGCATTTTCCACTTTGCGCCAGCGGTCCCCAAATTAAATGGGGGCGGGCGGCACATGCTGTCGGATGGTAAGGAAAAGAAAGAAGAGTCGAAGAGCACGAGGCCAGCCTCGGGCGGGCAGACGGGCAGGAAACGGTTTTCGGGATCTTCCAGTCCCCACGATTTCGGGGTGGAACATGGTAGGACAGCCGCTGTGGTATGGCTGAAAGAGGGGAGTTGGGAGGTTCTTAAAATGGTTCTTCAACACCCCTTTTTGTTGGTAGTTCAGGGGGGATTCAAGGGAAGCCGTTGCCACAAGGCACTCCTATTTGGGTATTTGGGTGTGTCACTTTTGATGCTCGGTACTCTTTTGAGGTTGGTTTCAAGGGAGACCAAGAGGAACCAACGTTTCGGGACCCCTTTGAGAAAGACTCACTTGGCATTGCATCAAAAGAAAGGCCCAAGATGTTGTACAAAAGCGTCACTTTGGCACTTTGGTTGAAGGACTTGCTGACCTTATGGGGTTGTGCCTTTGACCCACTGCCGCAGCACCAAGTTAGAATGAGTATATCTCTTTTGTGCGTGCATCTTGCTGGATGCTTGAATTGTGGTGGGGCAAACAGGCCCCTTGGACCACGGCTCCCTGAACATCGTTGTTGGACAAACTCCCTATGAAAAACCTCATGAAATGTCATCTCCCGGAAAAGAAAAGAAGGTGTGTTTCTCAGAAGTAAGGATCCCTTTTTACCTGGTTGCTGGGGAAACTGCCTACTGGCACGGAACCAGGGCAACCGAATGGATGCCGACAAGAACGCCTCGGTCAGGAAGCCCAACTTCAACGTGGAGTGTCTCCTGCAGACCGGCGCCCTGATCTTCAAGCCCTCGGGCCGAAAGATCTGGGAGGCAGTGGAGCCCGAGACCCAGGGCTGTGCCAAGTGTCAGCCGGGCGGGATACAGCCAGTATGCATAATGTTTACACATATATATATATATGTATATATATATATATGTTTTGGTATATATGTACATGTAGGTACACAGTATATATATATATACATATAGACGAGTTGGTGTGGTACGCAGGTGTATGATCAGGTCCTTCCTGCCCCGCCCATGGACCCTTGCAAGGGAATGGGGGAAGCAGGCAACTTTGCGTGGCAAACCTGGCCAAGTTTTGAAGCTGAAGGAGCCCAAAACAGACCGTTTGAGGTGGTTGTTTTCGCGGCCACAAGATCACCGAACAACCAGCTGATTTCGAGGATCCTCGCAAAGAAGCCGGTTTTTGGCTGTATGTGAAAACATAGGGAGTCCCCCAAACTGGCGATTTGTTTTGTTGCCCCTTTAAGCCAAAGCAAAGTCGCCCTGAAGCACACACACAAACACATTCCCATGTACTTCTTGAGGTCGTGGTTCGTTTTGCCCCTGAACCCAAAGCAAAACAGGCCAACAAAATTCGACCCACAGATGGCCTTCCATGGTACTTTGAGGTCCTCCCTGCGGGACGCGCTGCGCGCGGTGTCCGGGTGCCCCGCCTTCCTGCAGGCCAGGTAGGGCTTCTTGGCCCCGAATTTGGAGACCGAAGCTTCCAGCGATTCAGACCTCGTGGGCCCCTGAGGTTTTGAGATCAGGGATCAGGGAACAGGGAACAGGGTCCCAGCCATTGGGCCGCTGAGGTTTTGAGATCTTTTTGTTACTGCTTGGTGGTTGGATTTGAACCAGAAGCGGGTTATTCATGTGGGATTCCTGCGGATAAGGCTTGATTGCAAAGAGCGGATTCCTGATGTGTCAAAATCGACCCCCACCCCCAAAAAAGAAGATACCTGGTGTTCTGGGGAGACCCCGCTTGCATGCAATGCTAGTGGTGTGTGGGCCAATATAGTAGACCCCTGCGTTACCGAGTTGTCCAACCAAAGTCAATGGGTTTTCGGCGCTCGGGCAAGAAAAAAGGGCGGCCTCACAGAAAGTTTGTCGGCTTTTGACCTATTGCCCCATGCAGGCTGAGTTGTAGTGCCAGTGCTCCCGTGCCCAATAGGCTATTCCCATGGTTGCCATTTCTCCTTTGTTTTCCACGGGTTTTGTTTCACTTTCTGAAACCCAGCCAATGTTGCTTTTGGAGTCCGCTGGTGTAGCCGTTCCAAAACAATCCGGGCAAAGCAACTTCGTTTGGGGTGGACGCTCATTCCTGCTGGTAGAGCTTGAATATTGGTAAGAGGAGTTTAGGCACTTTTTGGCCACCTTGCCACTGGTGGATTGCTATCGGCTTCATGACTCGAAGCAACCAACCTTGAGCAGCAATCCATGAGACCGTTGGCTTCTTGACGATGAAACACGGCCCATCCATGAACGAAACGGGCGACTCACACGTTGTTGTGGTTGGTGCCTGAACGGGGGTCAGTGGACCGTCCGCGCTGGACACGCGTCAGTTTTTTCGCTCATTCGGGACCAGAAACGAAACATGCGATCTTTGGTTGGCCTCAGAAGCTGACTTGCTTCCGCTTTCTGAAGCCAGCATACACATAGGAGAACATACCGGGCAAACTGCCTAGCAAAGCCTTTGCGATTGAACGGCCAAGATGACGAACCCCACAGTCGAAATCAAGGTGAGATGGGAACTCAACCTCGCCCATTGTAGTTCAGGAATCCTGTGTTATTCTATCATCTTTTGGCACCACACCCCTATGCGCCAATAGGGATGCTCGCAAGGATGCAAGGGCTGTTAACCATCCAATGGTGGCAGCAAACAATTCGGACTCTATGTCTGTCCGTTTCTGCGGGCATTGCGGAATTGACTTGCCGACCATCCCATACCAGCCCCAAGACGCCCGGAGTATTCACTGCCAGCCCAATCTACCTGGTTTGGTGCAAAAACGCGTGCCCATCGCATGCGGATCAACCGCAAGACCTGCTTCGTTGCCAGTCCTTTGGGAGGGCCTCACATTCTCATGGCTCTCTCGTGATCAACCGGCACCAGAAGTTGACCCCGGACAAACCACGTGCATCAACCAGCCTGGTCCAGCCAAGCGTGGCCAAAGGGCTCGTTAGCACTTGATCAACTTGGAATGTGCTGACTCTTCTGGTTTTCTTACATTGCAAGCTTTTTGCTCTTGGGAACCAATCATGGATGTCCGCATGTGTGCCCAATACACTTAGTTGTTCACTTCACGCCTTCATGCATTTCCCTACCTTTGCTTTGGAGGCTGTGTGAAGGATTGAAATGAAAAACCAGGTCCATTGGGCACGCACACAGAACTCCTTCTCCCTTTCCATTTGACTTATTTCTTGGGAGGGGTGTCCTCGAGGTTGGGCTTCTATTTTCTTTCCAATTGGTACGAAAGGGGGGGCCTTTCAACTTTTCCCCCCCTTCCCCGCCTTCCTTGGACATTTTCCCGATGGCGGAAGGCAGAAGGCCTTTGGGGTGCTTTGGGTCCTTCGTTTGTTTCTGTTTGTTTGTTTGTTTGTTTGTTTGTTTGTTTGTTTGTTTGTTTGTTTGTTTGTTTGTTTGTTTTTGATATTGTTTCCAACAGTTGACCCTTTCCGGGGCCTTTCCTCCCCCCGCCCTTCCTCCTTCCGCCCAGCTCGGGGCAACGGTCCTTCCTGGGGTCTTGTGGGTTTTTGGGTCAGGTCGAGGACTTCAACGCCTTCACGGCGCCGCTGGCGGAGTTGGGGGATGCGCTGCCCCTGGAGGCCACGGGATGGATCTCCCATCGGCCCAAGGGCCCAAGGGCCCAAGGGTGGGGTTGCCTACGACTCCCTACGGAAAGGCAAGGAACCCTACGACTTTTTAAGGAACCCTTCAAACAAAAACCAGGGGAACGCTATGGGAGCCCTACCCACCCCTTTTAGGCATTTCAGAACTAGATGGCGGGGGCAAATAATTGGAACCCAGGGGACCGGTCCCTGAAAGTTTCCGAGAATGGATGTTTTTTAGCTTCTGGCTGGGGAAAATGCAGGGAGCTTTTTTGAGGTGCCGGAGGTTTTTTCCCAAAGGGGGTAACACCTAATGGGTGCAAGCGGGCTGCGGTTGCTTCGGTCCAGGCCTTTTCTTTGCCGGCTTCACTTTGCTTGCTAGCTTGCGGACTCGCTGACCGGTTTTGCCCAGGAAGGATCCTCTCTTGGTACTCTTGGTCTTGATTCCGTAACGTTGACATGTGGTAAGTGACGCGGGATCCAGGCAAAGTCTTCAACTTGTTCCATGCGCCAAAAAACAGCTGCGGACACTATTGGAGAACATGGCGCGTGTTCACTCCGGGTTGTATTCCCTCAACTGATTTTTGATTGGAAACCGTTGGACGAGGGCCAAACCTGGCAGGCTCAAAGCCCAGGCTTCAAAAGGTACTCTCCCAGCTCCCGAACGGACCCCTTCAATGGAAGACTTGCACTTCCATTTCCATGGGACTGGAGGAACCGGAGGAACCCGGCCGAAAGATCGGCACCAACCCCCTGCAAAGGACCCCGAAGACATCGGCTCTCCCGGGCGCCCAGGAGCAGCAGCAGGACTTGTTCAGCCTCGTGGCGCAGGATCCGAAGCATAAGGAGAGGCCTGCGCTTGCCGGGTGGTGTGGGGTGGGGTGAGGTGGGGTGGGTGGTGTGGATGGGGTGGTGGGTGGGGCGGATGGGTGGGGCACTTGGGCACTTGGTGGCCCTTGGGGAGAGTTGATATGGATGTCACCATGCCCGAGACTTGGAATGGCACCAGTTCAGGATCGTTTCTTGCTGGTTTGCCCGTGCGCCAACGAAGTGCTGATCCAGCGTTGTTGTCACTTCAGCTGGGTGCCACTGTTGGTGTGTCAGCTATGGCTCGGCAGCGGAGGGTTTCTGGAAGAGAGTGTTGGGTCTTTGTTTTTGGTTTGGTGATTGTCAGAAAACCACCCCCCATGAGGTACCCTTCTGTTCTGGAAAGACTGAGAGAGAGTTTCTGCAGTGTGCTTAACGCAAAGCACGCCATCCCAAGAGGACACACGCCTCAAGAGGGGTTTCTGGAGCGACGCCAGCTTCTCTCCGGCATTCCGTCGCAGGGCTGTCCCGAGCAGAAGCCTAGGAAGCCGACAGTGCCGAGAGCTCTCCAAGCTCCACGGGCTGGAAAATCTGGGGATCCCATTTGGTAAAGAACAAGTTTGGGATGCGGATTTTTGGCCAGTCCACTCGATCGGAAGTGGGTGGTGT
Source organism: Effrenium voratum (assembly GCA_963377175.1). NCBI lineage: Eukaryota > Dinophyceae > Suessiales > Symbiodiniaceae > Effrenium > Effrenium voratum. The sequence continues at coordinate 263,641 of CAUJNA010000235.1, read as the reverse complement.
GATCCATAGGCAGCTTTCCTCGATGCCTTCTGTCAGTCTCCAACCTGGCAACGCAAATCGCGATTGGCCCAATGATTCCTCAGACCACAATGTTAAGACACGCACACTCAGACACACGCCCCCTTTCTTCAGGTCTAATTCGATGGGTTTTTAGAAGGATGTGAATCCTGTCTCCGCAAAACTGTGCCGATTGTTCGATTTCTAGACGTGGGCATTTGTCGCCAGGAGTTGATGACGAACATCACTGCACGATACGACTGGCTCTTTGATAAGGCCTGGCGTGGTGGCGCCTGGCGGGGCCGGTTCGTACCGCTGCCCGGTGCTGACCTTTGGTTTTCCGGTGGTGAGATGCTTATCGTTTGCAAAGTTGCGCGCTTCATTCTAGACCCCGCAGAAAGGAGCTGTCTGCCAGTCGGGCCTTTTTTGTTTTCATTCTCGATTTTGCAACCTCGTAGAAAAGCTGAGGCCGGACTCTGAGATCTTTCGATGTCAGAACTCTTGTCAACCTGAACTGACACATTGTCTCGGAATCTCAGTCAGTGCCTTGCGCTGTTCAAAGGGTTTTGGCTTGTGACCTTGCTCATGACGATTCCTTTTGTAGGGGTCCCTGAAATCGGGCCGGTAAATCATGATGATTTAACCAGGTCTACGTGGCGTCTCCCTCAAACTCAGGTTTGGTTGGTTCTGCATCAAACGCCAGGGACACAGAGTTGAGCTTCAGAAATATATGTTGGGCTGTACATGAGATCGGCCTCTTGAAGATGCCAGGCATGCCAGGCACCAGGAAGTGATCTGATATAAGCAAGCTCCCCCCTTTTCCTGGCCAATTCAGAGCCTGCTTTTGAGCATGAAGATACTTGAGCGCGGCTTTTAAACGATTTTGGGTTAGACACTGTCCGCAAGAGGTTGCTTCCAGCTTTGCCAGTTGCTTCCCGCGTGGCTTCCTCAAAGCACCCACATGGTTTCTGTCAGGTTCCGCAATACGAATCGGTGTACAGAAGGGAGTTTCAAGGGGTCCAGTTGGTTGGAGCCCTCAAGTTCGCGCTTGCCATGTTTCTCGTCTTGGATTGGAGGTTCGGGTTGCTGTTTCCATTGAAGGCGATTGAGCAGAAATGATGACAGCCTGATGACGGATCTCCTC
>CAUJNA010000235.1:240000-255000 GCA_963377175.1 Effrenium voratum | reverse complement strand
TTAGTTGTTTTTGGTTGGTTTAGTGGTTGGATGTCCGTACTTAACCCACTAAAAGTTGGTCACTTTCAGCAGGATCTGAGGACAGCCCAGTTTTGGGGATGAGGAAATTCCAGTGAGGTAAATCTGAGGATGTTGTTGGAATCAGCTGGTTGGGAGAATTCCCATCAATGCACACCATGTTGTAGGCAGTATCAAGGTCGCGGGTGGTTTTGTCTGCCGAGACGCTTGTGTTATAATGGTGATGCACCGATGTTTTGTGGATGGACTATGCCATGCAACTCCTGAGATGCTCTAGCAATATAACTGCTCCTACCACCCTCTTAAAGGGAGGGAGTGATCTGGAGTTGAGCAATCTGCAAACAAAGGGCACATCCAAGTCTACCGTGTGAAGATGATGACGGATGAATGCCATCCACGTTGAACAACCAGGTGGATCTCCTTTCTTTGACTAACAGGCACAGCTGACTCAATGTTTGCTCGGGTAGGAGCTATGAGCAACAAATAAATGACATGAAGAACAAACAGACAGACAGAGAGCAGAGAAAGACACAGCTAAGACAGATACACAGACGGACGGACGGAAGGACAGACAGAGACGGACAACTATACAAGCCAGCAAACAAGCCATTTGCGCTGCGTGCGACCTTTGACCGGACGAGATTTGGGAAGGATCTCTTTCAGCGAAGCTGTTTCCAAAAGCGAGCCGCAGGACATCCGCTCCATGGGCAGGACGAAGGCCATGGCGGGAAGCTGCACACATCCCTGTGCCCCGACATTGTCCAACGACCGGTGGCTTTACTCGGTTGGTACGGGTTGGGAAGATGCACATCGCTGTCCCCCTATATGCCATGGTGAAACTTGCCCAGCTTAAAAGTTCCTAGTAAGCGATGAAGCAGTGACCAATTGGGAGTTTTGACATCTGAGGGAATTTTGGGAGATCACTTAAGGCGATTTGCCTCAAGAGTGTTCTTTCAGTTCCCATGAGATGGCAAGTTCCCTGTAGCAAGCCTGCCTTTGCCAAGCTGAAAGTGCTGGTGTTGATGACAAATGGTACTTTCACGCTGCATAGCCTGTCAAGCGACAGCCCAAGCTTTCTGCGACCTCCCAGCTTAGCCAATCCAGGCTTTGCCCTTTTGCCTTGCCATGGGACCAGAAGATCCTTTCGATGCCAGCTGAATATTGCAAGTGAGGAACAAAGGCCTGTGAAATCAATCATGGTTTGTGGTTGGTTTACTGGCAATATTCAGGCATCCACTGTCACATGCCCTTATCTTGCAACATGGGGCCCTGAAGAAGCCTTCGTGCGCAGCGTTTCTCAAATCTGTGGCTGGTTTGAGTTGGCATCCGTCCCTCCCATGTCGCCAGGACATTGGCATCTTCCGCCTGGACTGCCAGGAGATGCAGCGCACGCTGCTGCCAAGCCCTCGAAACACTTTTTTAAGAGTTCGGCCATCCGCGCGGTCATATTTGCGACCGGTGGGAGGGCCCTTTTGCCCGGGTCGATTGTCTGGGTGTGTCTCAAAATCGGTGTCCCCCTCAAAATGGCCAGTTTCCTCTAGTTTTCCTTTGAACCCGCCCGAAAAGGGGGCCCCCTATTTTGAGAGAAAGCCTTGTGGTGTCGTTGGATTGTCCACCCGTTTGGGCGGCCGTTTTTAGCAAAAGGAAGTAGCCCGAGCGGTGTCAGCTCAGAAACACTTGGCAACGCTTAGTCGAGTTCTTGAGCACAATCGCCACACGATTCAGCCCCGCTTTGCTTGACACGTGCTTGGAACAAATGGCCCTTGGGGGCAGTGTACCAAGTGACAGTCAGAAGACATGAGTGTTTCACAGAGAAGGGTTTCGAACCTTCCTTTTGCTTAATAATATGTTTATTTGCCCTTTTTGGTCTTAAAGGGAATCTATCACTGCTGGAAATACAACTGTTTTTCCTGTGGGGCTTAAGCAAATGGAAGGATGTTCTTTATGTAATGCAGACAGAGATGTTTCGTGTCGCCAGGCCTAAACTTGTCCATTTGGCGGCCCTTGCGCCACCAGTGAATTCAGAAGCCTGGCAATTCCAACTCCACATGTGGGAAGCCGGACTAGACCCTCCAAAGTGCGCCGGTGTCAGATTGTTTTTCCTCAAATGAACCCACTAACCAGGGTAGGGGGAGACAGACTCCTCAAGTGCTCTGCCACCCTTCTTCGTTTCTTCCACTTTGGTCTAAAGCACGTCGCCCGATTTTCCACCAAGGGCTGCTGGGCTGAGGCAAAATGGGTATGTGCCGAAATAGGGAAACCCCGAAAATGGCTGGTTTTATGTTGGTTCCCTCCAAACCAATTTCAAAGGGTACAAACAAAATGGCTGTCGGTTTTCTTTTCTTGCCAAAATGTTAGGCCTTCGCCTACCGGCTGCTTCGACCTCCTGGCTCAGTGCAACGGGGCAATGGCAGGACCCTACCAACGTGGGATTGTATGTTAATTGGGGACCCTGTGGACATCATGTCGGGGAAAGAAGTGGCCAGCCACTTTGTTATGGGGGTTCCGAACCTACCCTCAAGAGAACACACATAGCTGGCTGCACAGCCCCCCTTTCCAACCATGCCCGCCTGGCCCTTCAGGAGACAATGTTCCCAAAGCAAGAACGTTCCTCAATCAGAACCAGCAAGAAGAGCAACCCATTCATTCCCAAATACGTCCACTTGCTTAAGAGTATGTTTTATTGTCCATTGTTGGTTTTAAAGGGAATCTAGCGCTATTGGAAATATGTGTGTGATTTTTTCTTAAGCAATGGAAGCATAGATGTCTCTTTTCCAGGGTTGCGGGAGTAGCAGAGGGCACTTCGACGTTTGTTGGAAGTGTAAGTTGGGTATCCAAAGATGTTGCAGATATGCCAACCAAGCTTTTGGGGAATTACGGGTGCTTTTCGTTTTTGGTGGCCATTCGATTCGGAATCATTCAGATGTATCTCGGGCAAGCGGCGCCTGTTTCGAATCCCACGCGACAAATGCAAAGGTGTCCAACTCCAGTCGAGAAATTGAGTCGGTGAGACCGTAAGTCGAAGGCGGGCTGGTGCAGCATCCCGAAGGGTCTCCAATAGAAAGACAACATGAGCCATTCCAAGTGTAGGTGTGCTTGTGTTTCCCTCTGAGGCAACTTATTTTCGATTTCTGATGGAGTCAATTTTGACTGAGCTCGGCCACTCCAAACCGATAGGGCGGTGCGAATGAGTTGTTTTTTTTTCCGCATCAAAAGGACCTCGCGGGCTGGGACCTGTGCAATTCTCGCTTTGCCTTGGTCCTGTTTGGGCGTATGAAGGAGTATCTTGAAAGCCCATCATGAGAACCCCAGAAGTAGCTCCGCCGATGTTTGAGTGTGCTATCGCAGGTACATCCCTGAGTTGGCGATGAATCGCAACTCGGAGTTGAGCCACGAAATCCAGGCGGGGCAGATTGCGATCTGGAGACCACGAGATACTTGTCAGGGTTTGAACGTGCGAAGTTGTGGATTGTTGGGAGGAGCCGTTTTAGCACCCAGGCTTTGAAGAGCCATCAGTTGCATAATTGCTAAGCATAGGAGCTGCATTCCAAGAACCTTGGAGTCTGGGAGCCGAACGACCACAGCTTCTCAGTGGGTTGTAGCCATGCTTCTTGACAGGCGATGAGTCCCCGTTGTCTTCCGCCCACTTCGCGCCCAAACCAGGCGGCCAATGATCGACTCAAGGAGTACCCCAGCAACGTGGATGAGTACGTGGAGTCCGGCAGCTCAGCTGCCGGTGAGGCGCTTGACCTAAGTGAGCGAGTGCGTTTCCTGTGTGGTTTGCCCTAAGGGAGCTCGAGTTTGTTAAGCTTTCACAGTGAGCAGTGAGCTGGCAAGTTGGCAGGCTGAGGCGCTCGTTTCTGAGTCCTGTGAAATGATTGATCTACACTTTGCTCCAGCTTGCAGCGATGCATCAACACCTATAAACTCCAAAAGGCGGAATTTTTAGTCTGAGACTCGAAAGGCGCCTTTTGCCGTCCAGCGGCAGAAGGGGTTGTGGCGGCACTGTTCAATTTGCCACGGCGCTTTTGCGGTTGCATTTGGCCGTCAGCTGCTTCACAAGATCTGTGCGCAGCTCGGACACGCGGCTAGGTTTTGTGTGTTGATGAAAAAGGGTGCGACTTCTTGGAATACCCATCTGATTTTCCGCAGAAAGTATCCGCTTGCACCGGCGGAAGGCTACATGCCGACGGGTGGAAATGCACGTCCCAGCGGCGAACGCGTCCCAACGGCCAGAACGCGCGTACCAACGGCGGAGCTCGATCCGAAGCATCGCAAGCGCTTTCTTGATGAAGTTCTTCACATAGTCTTCACCAGGGAAGGATTCAGATAATTCAACGAAAGCCGCCTTGCAAGAGAGCGAACGTCTGTTTTGTGTTGTGTTCAGCGTTTTTCGGCTGTGGCAGCAGCAATTCCCGTCCAAAGTACAACGGCGTCCAGTTTGGCCCGACGGAGTTCTCAGGCAAGTTCTGACAGTTCCTTTGTCAGCGCCATTTTTCCGAGTTCCAAGAAAGGGCAAAGGTGGCCTTCTGCGGGCTCTCGCAACCAGTTTCTCAGGGCCTGAGACTGCCACTGTTTCGGAGGGGTTAGGATTCCTGGCATTGGCGTTCTCATGAGGGTGTTCCCCTGAGCAGGCATGGTTCGTTTCTGGTGTCTCCAACCAACCTGAGACCCTGAAAGGAGGAGGGTGTACCAAGCCTCCCACGCGCCGACCGCCCCGACTCCGAGGTTCAACGTCCACCTGGCGAAGATCGACGCTTCGCTGCCGATGTTGGAGAAGCGCTTTTTGGAGGCGATGGATTCGTAACACCTTTGGGTGGGCATGTGGGTGTGGGCCAAAATTAAACCACCAGGGGACCGCAGGTTTTAGTCAACTTTTCCATTTACCAGGGTTCCATTTTGAGTACCTATTTTTGACCCACAGCCATGTGAGCTATCCATATGTCTGCCTGTTCTATGGTGAGCTCACCGATTCGGGGGTATAGCGAGCTCAAGCCATGGCAAAGATCCTTGACTTGGGGATGCCTGAATTCAGCTTTTGGCGTTATACTAGAATGTGTCGTACTATTTGTATGTATGTATGTGCTTTGACCGGAAACCAAAGAGACACTTCCCAAGGTTTGAGACAAACCCAGTGGAGTGGGTGCGTTGGTGGTGGTTCCGAAGTTTTTCAGGAGCCACCTCAGTGGTTGGGCATGAACCCCCATCGAATTCGTCCTGTCCGCTATGGGGGCTCCGGAATCCGGGGTCTTCGGATTGTTTGGTTCTGTTCACTTTTTAGCAAGGGGCGGCAAAAAAAGAAGTTTTTTGATTTTTTGCCGCCACGTAAAGGGCTGGAAATGGATACCACAGGATTTGTTGAAGGTACCCTTTCCACTGCCGTGACCAGATCTTGCAAACGTTGGGCGACGAGTTGTGGCATCAATTGCTTTTGCTGGGTCCAGTGGCTCTCGATAAGGCCTGAGCTACCGGTTCCTTGGCAGTTGTTTTGTTTCCTTTTGCTGCAACACACTGCTATTTAGGAAACTAACGCATGGTCCATTCTGAAATGGCCCTTAATTGGCCCCTCTTTTGAACACGGTCATTTTTAGGGTTTCCCCTATCCCCCTGTTTTGAGACATACCCATGTATCATCCATTGTAGTGGGGGGATGACATTGGCTGCGCCCAGCAAACTATCAATAGGTAAGCTGGCAAATTTCCATGTCAGTTGGGGTTATGGATGTTGATTGCCGCCCATAGGGGGAATTGCCAAAGGCATATATATATATATATGTCATTGCGGTGAGGACTGACCGCTCAAAATGCCCATGAACTCGGACTTGTTTCCAACCTGCACTCTGCAGCTTGCTTCAACTGCCAGTAGAATGAGTTCGGGGCCCCCGAAAGCCTTTCGATCAGACCCAAGGGCTTCTTCGAACCTTTCCTTGGGGATATACACAGACACGTGTGCATGCATAAACATACTTTTTCCCGAAAGCATGGCGAAGGGTTCTTCCGCTGGGTTCACTTGAGTTGTTCTCATGAGAGTCATTACAAGGTGTCATTGCAAGGAATCATCATCATGAAAGTCATTGCAAGGAGTCATTGCAAGGAGTCATTGCAAGGAGTCATTGCAAGGAGTCATTGCAAGGAGTCATTGCAAGGAGTCATTGCAAGGAGTCATTGCAAGGAGTCATTGCAAGGAGTCATTGCAAGGAGTCATTGCAAGGAGTCATTGCAAGGAGTCATTGCAAGGAGTCATTGCAAGGAGTCATTGCAAGGAGTCATTGCAAGGAGTCATTGCAAGGAGTCATTGCAAGGAGTCATTGCAAGGAGTCATTGCAAGGAGTCATTGGAGTCATTGCAAGGAGTCATTGCAAGGAGTCATTGCAAGGAGTCATTGCAAGGAGTCATTGCAAGGAGTCATTGCAAGGAGTCATTGCAAGGAGTCATTGCAAGGAGTCATTGCAAGGAGTCATTGCAAGGAGTCATTGCAAGGAGTCATTGCAAGGAGTCATTGCGAGCTGCGCATGCAGTCAAGTGCAAGTTGCAAGTGCAAGGAGTCAAGTGCAAGTTGCAAGTGCAAGGAGTCAGGTGCAAGTTGCAAGTGCATGGAGTCAAGTGCAAGTTGCAAGTGTAAGGAGTCGAGTGCAAGTTGCAAGTGCAAGGAGTCAAGTGCAATTGACTTGCGAGGAGTTAAAATCTCTTCTTAGGGCGGCGGGGTAGTGCCGACGACACTACACGAAAATCGACCCTCTGCGGGGATCGGCGTGGTCGAGGTGCAAAAACCCATGGTTTTTTGCGATTTCTGCCCGCGCGACCCTCTGCGGGGATCGGCGTGGTCGAGGTGCAAAAATGGTTTTTTGCGATTTCTGCGGTGCTCGCGCGACCCTCTGCGGGGATCGGCGTGGTCGAGGTGCAAAAACCCATGGTTTTTTGCGATTTCCAACATGCCCGCGCGACCCTCTGCGGGGATCGGCGTGGTCGAGGTGCAAAAACCCATGGTTTTTTGCGATTTCCAACATGCCCGCGCGACCCTCTGCGGGGATCGGCGTGGTCGAGGTGCAAAAACCCATGGTTTTTTGCGATTTCCAACATGCCCAAGGCCCGCCAAAAGCCGCCGGCGCCGTTCAAGAGTCGAGGTGATGTTTCGAGCTACCTCTACATAGACAGATGGATGTGAGCCCATTGCCGTGGAGAACATCCACGCGTTTGGGAAGCTGCGGGCAGCCGGCCAACTCAACCTCAGGCCCACTCTGTCTGAATTCCTTGCAAGAGATGTGCGGGGCACTGGCCATGTGTGGAGCGTGTACCGCGCATGCGGCACTGCCAGGCAGATGGGCTTCCAGGGTCGGATGTACTCTGGCTTCCACCAGCACCTATACGACGAGCTTCTGAAGAAGGAGGTGTCCGAGGAGCAGAAGAGTGCGATGACGCCTGGGGGGAAAGGCAAGTCCTTTAGTGAGATTGTGGGCAACTACCACTTCCTCCCGCCAGTGTTCGAGGAGCTCCGCAATGCCGGCATGCAGAGCTACGCAGCATCTCGCGCTGCCTTCACACTGCCCAACTTGGAGCGAAGCCTGATTCGCAGCGGTCTCCCTCTGGCCAATATAGACCAGTGCAACAGCTCAGCGCAAATCCTCCTCAATTGCCACCCAAATTCACCTTGTTTGAGGCGCTTGTGGAGGACAGGGAGGCCGTCTACCGCGAGTTGGGAGTGCCCCGCGTCGATGCGAAGAAGTTCATGAACGCCGTCCTCTTCGGGGGTGGGCACTTCCTTGTGGAGGACTTCAGGCTTACCCATCGTCTCTCCAACCTACCACCGTTCGTGTGGAAGCTGATGGACGAACTTGCCACAATCCGCAAGGCTGATTTTCAAGACAAGGCCAATGCGAAGTGCACATTCTGGAGAAGCGGAAGGGGTATGTGGAGGCCCAGCTCCAGACCTTTCTGTGTCAACGCGAGGAGCGCCGCATCGTGGATGAGATGGACAGGGCTCTGCAGCAGTCACGGCTCGGCCAGGTGGTGAGCTGGGAACATGACGGCCTCGTCGTGGCCCCCTTCCACACCCCTGCAGACTTTGACCTGGCCGCCTGGCAGAAGAAGGTTCTGGAGGTCATGCAGTCGGCCTCGCCCAACCCGCTGGCGTTGAAGCCGCAGGAGAGCTTTGCCGAGGCGCTGGCGACGTACAAGGCACTTTACCCGGACCTGGACTGGACGCGGGAGGACAGTGACTGGCTGGAGACGGAGAAGGTGAGGTGCAAGCTGACGGGGTACCTTGCCACGGGCATTGACAACGCCGACAAGCTCGTGGTGAAGCTGTTGTCCCGCGAGATTCTGCCTTGCGGCGCCACGGTGTCCGAGTCGTTCAAATGCCTTGCAACAAGCCGGACCCACTTGGAGACGGCCTACTTCGATGCGGAGACTGGTGCGTGGCGCATGGAGGCCCAGGCACACTTGGAGGAGCAGCTTTCCGATATGGCCAGCGAGGTCATCCTCTCCGCCACTCCGCCCAAATGGAAGGGCATGCCTCCGGCAGTGGCGCATCGCACCGCGGCCATGCGGGTGATTGCAAAGAGCGCCCTGCAGGGCAAGCTGTACGACGCGGTCTTCATGCGGAAATTGAACGGGGAGGCCTACCGCCGCTTCGTGATGTTCCGCAACGGGAAGGTGATGGACCGTGACGACTACAGCGTCACCACAGGGAGGAGGGAGCTTCTGCTCTCGATGCACCTGAACATCGACTACAATGAGGGGCTCTTTGAGCAGCTGGATTCCGAGCTGGACGACCTTGTGACGAGCTTGCAGGCCGTGCGGGACTTTGAGGCCGGCATGACCGACTACCTCGAGGACAGCACCTTGCCGGTGGAGCTGCAGGAGCGGCTCAATGCCGGGGTCAAGCATCCGGCCATGGGGGCCCTTCAGACGCTCCGTAGCTGTACTGACTGCTGGGAGACGGCCCTCTACCATCGCAAGGTCGGCGCCTACAGGCTCTTTGCTCGCGAGTGGTTGGAGGAAGCCCACTGCTGGGTGGGGGAGGGGGGCAACGGCAAGACGTGGTGGCAGGAGCAGCTGGCGGCCCTGTTCGGCACCTACAGCATCTCCCCGGGCCACGAGTTGCTGAGCTGCCCGGCCAAGGGCCTGGAGAGTGCGAGTCCTGCTCGCATGCGGCTGCAGGGCACGCGGCTGGTGACGTTCTCGGAGATGGAGCGGGCCGCGGCCGTGCATAGCTCCATCTTCAAGCAGTGGAGCGAGCACTGCACGCGCGTGCAAGCGCGCAGCCTTTTCAGTGACATTGTGGAGTTTCAGGCGAGGGGTTGCTGCTGTTGTTTCATGTCGTTTTTTTTGCATTTTCCGTTTTCACAGTTCTTCCTCAATGGCATCATGCGCAGGTGCAATTCGGGATGATCCTCTCGACCAACAAGTCCATCTCCTTCACGGACCTAGACGGAGGAGTTGAAAGGCGATTGAGCATTGTGCCATGGCCAATGCGCTTTACCCGGACCCCGACTGAGCCCAACCACCGCAATGTGGACCTGTCGTTGAAGAACAACGAGGTCCTGACGGGCCGCGCTCCTGGCCTGATGTGGTTGCTGATGAAGATCGCCCGGATCTTCCCCGGGGGCAGCGACACCGTTGTCAGGCCCCGCCCATACCAGGTGGCGGTGGCCACACGGGCGTTCTTTGAGCAGAACGATGCCAAGATCGCCATGTCGACCTTCTTGGACAAGCTTGAGACGACGCCCCGGGCATCCAAGGACCACCTTGGCTACATGGAGGTCCTGGAGTCCTGGTATGCCCACTGCAAGAGCTTTCTGGCGAAGGCGCGCAGCAAGCAGCTGTTCCTCGACACATTCGAGAAGCACAAGACCTGTGGCAAGTTCGTGGTGAAGGTGAAGTCTTCGGGCAGGTTCGTCGCCTCCGAAAAGGAGGACATTGATGAGGGCGGCGATTGTGAGCCGAATTGAAACTTTTACTTGGCATCCAATGACCCGGTACAGACCAGGCGCCTCGATCATTTTCGAAGCACTGGAGTGGTCTAGGACCTGCTTGGCTGAACAGTATCGCTGAGACCGATTCAGCGCTAGAGCCACGAAGAAACCGGGGCACTCGAAGCATTGGGGGCACTTCGGGCACTTAGGGCAGAGTGCAGATTTCCATGTGTTGGCCTTGGGTGCATCTCGCAGTGCAGTGTGTGGTCGTTCGCGCGACCCTCTGCGGGGATCGGCGTGGTCGAGGTGCAAAAACTCGAGGTTTTTTGCGATTTCTGCGGTGCTCGCGCCACCCTCTGCGGGGGCGTGGTCGAGGTGCAAAAACTCGAGGTTTTTTGCGACTTTTGTTGTTCGAACTGGTCCTCGGGAGTTGTCTCGTGGTTCGCGCGCCTGCTCCCGGAACCGGCGGGTCGCGGGTTCGATTCCTCCCTGGTCCGCGGGCGGGCGTCGCAAGATGCAACTTGCATTTTAAAGCAACTTGCGCAGAGCAACTTGCGCAGAGCAAGTTGCACAGAGCAACTTGCGCAGACCAACTTGCACCGACCAGTTTGCGCAGAGCGCCTTGCCTAGAGCAACTTGCGCAGAGCAACTTACGCAGAGCAACTTGCACAGAGCAACTTGCACAGAGCAGCTTGCACAGAGCAACTTGCAGGGAGCGCAATTTGCACAGAGCAACTTGCAGGGAGCCACTTGCAGGGACCAACTTGCCGGAGCAACTTGCGCGGAGCAACTTGCGCAGAGCAACTTGCACAGTGCAACTTGCGTAGAGCAACTTGCGCAGACCAACTTGCACCGACCAGTTTGCGCAGAGCACCTTGCCTGGTGCTGTCTCGCGCTTGCTTCACAAATGCTTCGTGTAGGGATGCAGCGTTGGGCCGACCTCGCTTGCGATGTTCTGCTTTCGGGCCAACCGTGGTCTAGTTATATGTATTACATTTATACATACATATATTTGATATGTTCAACCCCAGTACCAGATGGGGCATGAAGGAAAATGTAATTGCCCACTTGAGAGCTGGCCAGGTGCAAGAGATGGCAGAGATCATTCGCGAGCCATGGGCCCAGGTTTTTAGACACGTGTCGGTTTGCATCGAAGAGAAGGTGGGGTAGTTTGTTGTGGTGTTTTGTTCCCGAACTTCACGACTTAGGGACGATGATTTCACTTGGTGGCTCCCAGCCACCCGGTTCCTTAGCTTTTTAGTGTTTAGTTGGGATTTCCATTTAACCACCAAAAGTTAAACTTTTAGCGGGGGATTTGAGGACAACCCAGTTCAGTGGCAAAGACACAGTTTGAGCTTTGTTGGCCAATCCGCTGAGGGAGGAAGCTGTTTCTGCGTTTTTGTTGCAGGAATGTCCACAACCATCAAGTAATTTGCAAATAACGTGCGATGCTATGCGCGGGAAGCTTCCATCGACAAATTCTGGAACACTTTGAGAATTTAGGGGAAACCCTTTGGGTGTACCAAGAATCAAAAGCATTGCAGCAGAAGTCAGGTTTCTTGTTATTCTGTTTTCCCCTTACGTCAGTTTGGACTTGCTTGAACCACTGCCAACATGTCGCATCACCTTGGCTGTCGCGTTGAGGTTTGGCATTCGCATTGACAGCGACACTCGGAAGGCGGACAGTGCGGAAAGGGAAGACCGCAAAAGGAGGGGGCAAGAGACAGAGGTCCGCCCATGGAGGTAGGAGGTCCTGTCAGAAGCTGTAGTAGGATCACAGGTCCAGAGCAACTGCAAATCTGTAGCTGGATTGGCGTGAACAAGGGGGTCGGAGAGTTGGGGGGGGGGGGGTTATAGCAGCTTTTCCAGCTGGCACATGAGTATGAAAATAGCCCAAAAAGATCTCGACGACCCTTTTCCTGCTCGTTGAATGCTGGTTCTTTGTTTCTCTTTGTTCTCTTTGGCTTGATCAGCTGGTGTGGGTTGTACCACCGATGGTACCTGCCGGACTTTAGCAAGCAAAAGCAAAGACTTGAGCTTGCTATGCGAAGAGCCTCAAGAACCTTCCAGAAAGGGGGCTCAGTGAAACATCGATTCTGGATCCGGATTCGACCGCACTTTGCGAACTTGTCGCTTGAGTATCCATCTATGCCAAGTTAGCAGCACCATCCCTCGCGTTCCGTTGCGAGGAACAACAGCAGGGTGTCAGCAAGCGGATTTTGGGTGGTTTCCTGTTGGTTTTCCTTTAAAGCCACAGGAAAAAACCAGCAAACAATGGGATTTTGCTGGTTTTCCTATAGGATTTTGCCGGTTTTCCTTTTGGGTTTTCCTTTAACGCCACCCCTCACCCTAAAAAACAGCAACAGGCACCCAAGTCCGCGGGGCCCCGAAATCACGGGAAAGGCCTTCAACGACTTGGCCTCGGCCAAGAACCAGCTGATCGCGCAGGCCAGAGGGTTGGACATTCTGAAAGCAGCCGCTTGGTTCTACGGGAAAACCCCAAAGAGGTTGTTACATGAAAGCCCTTGTGAAAGTGACACCAAATGGATAAGGACAATAATATCAACGATGACCACAAGAACAACAGTTGAAACAACGCAAAAGCCTACCTAACACTCTCCCTGGCTGAGCTGGAAAGCGGCAGGATTGGCCTTGATGTGCAAGCTATTGCAGCAAGCACAAATGGATGGCAAGTTTTGATTCTTTCCAAGCCTGCTACAAACACCAATTGCCAGCGCCTGGGATTTGTTGTGCTGCGTTTGGACAAAATGTATATACCCCTCTACACCATCATGGAGCCACAAATCGAAAGACTTGAACAAACCAAATACAAGAAGTGGACATCAACGCGCCCGCCCACATGCACACTTCACTTGTTATTGTTCCCACCATGAGGCTATCCGACAGCGTGCAAAGCACGAGTCCGTTTGGTGGTTCTCCCTTGGACAAACACAATATTTCTGATGGCACATGAGCAGGTTCAGCCATGGATTATCGACCTCCCGGGACCCCCCCTTCTTGGACCCCCCTGCAGTGGTTGGGAGGAGCAGTGGCACAGTGGGCAGTGGTGTCTCCCAAGATCTCTGTAGCATCAGCCCGGATCATGTGAAGAGGCGGCATATTCCTGGGATCTCAGCGGGCAAGGACCGCACTAGGCAGTGACGCTGCAAAGGCAGCACCCGTTTTGCAAGACAACCGCACGTGGGTGTGTCTTTCTTTGGGGGACCCTTTCTTTTTGGTCGCTTTAAAGGGACACCAAAAGGAAAATCATCATTTTGGGGGGTCCCCTAAACAGAAGATGCACACATGTTTCTCCCGGCGTCATTTTGCCGCAAGGATTTAAGGCGGATAACCTTGCCAGATGGGCATCGCCGGTTGCATCGCGTTCAGGTGACCACTGGCAAGGAGCGAGCAGAGGTGGACGTCGCACACTTCAGCAAGGCGCGGGTCAAGATAGGGCAAATAACCGTCCCAGCAAATGGCTGTGGCTCAAAAGATGTACCCAAAATGGCCCCTAGGCAAGTGGAGGTAAATGGAAACAAAGACCAACACCTGCGTAGTCCTAGCTCTAAAATTTTGAGCCACACCCAAATCAGAACAGAGCGGGATTCCTCTTCCGTGTCTAAGTTCAAAGCTAGCCCCTTGGGCGTATTTGGGTTAGCCCAGCCTTATCCTGGTTTGCCGCTTGGGCGTATCTCGGCTTATCCCAGCCTTGACCTGAACCACTCCAGGATTTCATTTTGCAACTACCCCAAGGTATACTTGTTGTCCCAGCGTACTATTTCCTCACAGGTGCTGCTTGTGATGAGAGGATTGCTGTTGGCTCCCAGCAGTCTTGTCTGCTTGACGAGGCCTCTCTGTCCAAACGAATCAGGCCGCCGTGTTCCATTTTTTTCAGCCCTAAGCCTCACCTTCAGTTGGTTTTCATGGCCCGTCGTTGGGTCCTCCTCTCCGATCCATCCGTTGCCAAAAACAGGCCAGAGAAACAAATGTGTTGCCCTCCAATTAACGTGGAACCGTTCGACGTTCGGGTTGGGCTTTGGAAGGCCAGCTTCCTTTCTGGGACCGGCTCCCAAACGTCGAACGGTTCCATGTGAATCGGTGGGAGCTTGCGAGCCTCTCCCATCTCCCGCGCGAAAGCTGGCAGCGTTGCTCGAGGCTTTGGAGGTGGAGATCCCGGAGCTGCGGAAGAGTGTGGGGGAGCAGCGGGGGCACCTGGCGGGGCGTTGGCATTGGGGGACTCGGAATTCTCGGCGCGAGCTGGACTTGAAGCTGTACGCCGTGTGGTGGTTCAACCAGCCATGTTCAACTTAGATTTAGGTGTTTTGAGTTGGGTTAGTTTGTCGTTTCCACTAAACCACTCAAAGCTTTTCCCGACGGTTTACCAGGAAATCGAAGGGGAAGAGCCCCAAGTTGTGATCCAAAAGTTGGGGCTGCCCACAGAAATGAAATTGCAAAACTTTTGGCCATGGTCACGACCTAATTTGGCTTGAGAAACCTTCAGTCGACTCCGCCCCTTGTCTTTGTAAGTCTTTGCAACGCTTTGGGCACTTAGTGACGGTCCGGGGTGGTGTAGCCAGGGTGGCGAGCCTGGGGGCGAGTCTAGGGGTTTCAGAAGCAACAGGTGAGAGAAAGGGCTGCGTGGGAGTTTCCCAAAACGGTGGCCCGTTGTTTGGTTGGTAGTCGAAGGGAAACCCTGAAGAAGTCAACCTTTTTTTGAGGTTCAGGAATCCTGGGCATGTGCTATGAGACTTGTAGAAGACAAGGATTGACCCATTGTCCCTTGCTTGATCTGTCAGCAGTTCAATAGCCAGGGATATTGTGACCAGCTCAACAGCCTGGTCGAGTCTTTTGGTTGGCCATACTGCGTTCAGTGCTTTGGTCACCCTGCTAGTCCCCAGGATCGTAAAACTTTCAGGTTCTTTGCAGTGGGGGCATGACACCTCTGGAACCATCCCTTGTGGTTTCCTTTAGTAGTGGATCCGCGTCCGGTCCGTTTCATTCCCAACCCGTTGCTTCCTTATCTATTAAGCAAGTTGACGCTTTTCCAGGAGTTCTCAAGCAAGATG